>JAOWCC010000019.1:37158711-37394158 GCA_030867875.1 Actinernus sp. WN-2022
AGCGCAAAATAAATAAGAAACAAAACAATTAACATCCAACATGTCCAAATGGGTTGTTTAATGTCCTCGTCCGGGATACCGTAGAGGCAAGCTTTTAATTTCCCCGCTCCACGGGTTGGGTGTAGTCATGTAATGTGAACGTGCGGCGAACGTACGGAAGTGAACTGCGCTTTTCAAAGCATTGTAGGCGTATCGCCCTAGCTTCCTTAGGCATTGGCTGGCGCAGAGGCTCCCAGCCGTGTCGTGTTACTCAAGAAATATCCAAACACGAAAAGGCAAGAAAATGGCCAAAAGCAGAGCGCAGCACCAACAAAGAGGCGTCCAGAACGATCCTGACAGCTGACTGACATTTTTGTTCCTGTAGGTTCGGGTAAGTGTTTTCGTGTTAATCTCTGTACGGGCGGCAGCTCAGGTATTTTACGTGGCCGGTAAGGAGCCACGATCCACGTGGTCTAGTGACTAACCCTAAATTAGCGAGCAATTGGGGTGCTAAGTCAGGGTTAGATTAGAAGAGGAATTACAGTGTTGTTTATTTAATGGTCCTGTGAACTAATCCAAACCCTAACCCAACATATTAAAAAACCTAACCTTAGTCAGAAGAACACGTGGATCGTCGATCTATCGATCTAATTGATCTGCATAAAGAACTTTTCACGGTCAAAAGTGAAATCAACAACTTTTCGCTAATTAGCTAGCGGCGAAAGGCGTTGGGCTTAAAGTGCCGCTAACCCCAATGTTTTTTTAAATAACCCAAAACAGCTGTTGAATTTTGCAAAAATAGGCGAAAAGCAAGCCAGCTTTGTTCACAACCGAGTTATCGTGCACTAAATAAAAGCATCAGACTAGAAGTCTGCGAAGCGGTATCAGAGGAGGGGACGGGGTCCCTCTTTTCTCCTCTTAGTCTTTACCAAACACCCCTCCCTTTACTCCTCTTTTAGGCTATTTACATGATTATGTTTGTCGTCAATGAAATCTGGAATCCTGCCAACGATACAAACTGCAACAAGTGCCAGACAGTAAATAAAGGCTTTTTGCCTAATTTGATGCCATTCGGCCAAGGCCCTAGCCTGCTTGCAGGCTGTGGTTGATTTGGGGCTATTGGTTGTTTGGGGTTCTTGTGGTGGGAGAGAGGAGGGGTAAGGGGGAGAAAGAGAAAGAGGAGGGGGAAAGTAGAGTCTGCGACAAGATCCTGTGTTTTTGAAATTCTGGTTCGTCCACAGGGTCTTGTCGCAGGCTCTCCTTTCTCTTTCTCCCCCTTCTCCCTCCTTTCTCCCACCACAGGGACTCCAAATCAACCAGAGCCTACAAGCAGGCTACCAAGGCCCCAACTGCGCGCTCGTGAGACAACTTGTCTAACGTTTAAAAATAAAACAGATTAACAATAGCAACAACAATAACGACAACGATGACAATAATATCAGTGTGATTGATCAGTGGCAATGTTATAAGGTGGCTCTTCATGAACATTCACGGATAGACCTACAATTTATCATCTTTATCCGAGAGGACAAAAAGGTCTAACCATTTGTGGTTTGAAATTTGATGTTTTGCGAAGACATTACCTTTTCTCATGATCGAATATGACTTTGTCGCTGCTAAGTTGGCGGAGTGTGTTAGTAAGTGCGCGGTGTGTCAGAGCAAGGATGGGAAGTCGAGGGTGTCATCGCCCTTGCCATGATCATTTGCGCACACTTGCTAATACCGCTCAGCTGAAGTGTAGCTAACTGGCTAATGTGATATACTAAATTGTTATTTGTGTGGCAGTTAGACTCCCACCGGCTGTTGAAGCAAACTGAAGCAAATCTTCCGGTCTCAAAGAAAATGAAGAAACTATATAATAAAAATGTTATTAACCTCGTTTGCTCGGCGCGCTTCGCGCTTGGGCCATAAAAAGGGGAAAACCTCGGTCCATGACTTACGGTACGGACCGAGCAAACGAGGTTAATAAGAGGTAAATATAGTTGTCAGCATTGTGTTCAAATAAAGTGATGGGTCTCTATAAAGGGCACAGCAACATTTACGTAACCCAGGTGCTTTCCTGAAGTTCGTGTATTTTATCTATCGTATTAATTCCAACTTGGCCACTCTTTTTCTGGTCAGTATAAAATGTATACGAAGACCGTCTGATTTAGATATTTCACAGTGCAACGACTTCCATCGGAGCCATCGAATTTGATTGGCTCGAATCTTTGAATTATTGCCTGGAGAGCTAACGAAGGCTGGATGTTTTATTGTAAACTCGTACTGTGCACAATTAGATGGTTATAGTATCAGATACCTGTAAAAAACACAAATGTACAGGTTCCATCGGGAAAAGATGTCACAGTCAGATTAAAAAAATTGTATGCTCGTCTCAGATACTATCTAAAGTCAGTTGTAAAGTCGATAATCAGAAAAAAGAGAAATATTTCATAAGGAGTAGAACAATAAACATGTTACATCTTATCGAGTTTTAATATTTCTTATCGGTAATCTGACAATGAGTAACAGGAAAAATCCAAAATTGTCCAATCATTTCGTGAACAAGACATTTTGTGCCACCATACGCATGGTTTAAAGTCGGCATTGTGAAAATTTGGGTATTTGGTAATTTTGGATATTTGGTGAAATCAGAATATTTCAGTGCAATCGGCTGTATCTATCTATAATCTATCTAACAAAAGCTTGTGTTCTCGCGAATGAACTAGTAAGAGGCTCTTTTCACGGCTCTTTATTCGCACTGCTAGTTTTCACGTTATGCGCACATTACATGACTACACCCAACCCGTGGAGCGGGGAAATTAAAAGCTTGCCTCTACGGTATCCCGGACGAGGACATTAAACAACCCATTTGGACATGTTGGATGTTAATTGTTTTGTTTCTTATTTATTTTGCGCTGTACCAAATTTGGTTATGAAATCTCAATGAATGGTTTACCATTCATATCAGAAGTACAGCCAGCCTTAACTGACTGTATAGAAAGCGTATACAATACCATTAGGGAAAGTTGGAATGAGATATAAGCCGGATAAATAATTTCATAATGTTCCCCTGTGATGTTGTTCCCACTAGGGTTTGTAACCCCCCCCCCCCCCCCCCCCCATTTATTTCATCTCTCTCCCTTCCCTCCTTCCCACCCTCTCCAACGAGAGCGCGTGACATGACCACGCAAACACAAGAGCGCGTGACATGCATAAAGTTGGATCCGCTCTTGTAACTGCTGCCTAAAAAAACACGAAATGCAATCGAAACAGTGGATTTATTTTGCAGCTTGGTATGTTTTTAATGCATTTCCTGTATTAAGCGGTCAAAAGCCATTCGATTAATGCAAGAATCGTTATTATTCCATCATTTTTGTCATCAAACGGCACAAGAAATTAATTGATACCAATACCAAGATCAAACTATATAATGCTTATCTTCTTCCACAACTTAACTACTGTTCTGTGGTCTGGAATCATTGTGGTAAGCGGAATTCTACTAAACTAGAAAAGCTTAATGAAAGGAGTTTACGCTTTGTTTTCAATGACTTTACTAGCACATATGATCACTTACTCCAACAGCTAAATCACCCTACCCTCCATAACAGAAGAATTCATGACACTTTAACTTTAGTATATAAATCCATACATGGAATTGCTCCCAGCTATATCACAGACCTCATAACTAAACGTTCATTAACCTGTAATCTCCGTGGTCATCTTTCTGTTGATATACCAAGAGTACAAACTACCAAACATGGACTACATTCCTTTCATTATAATGGCAGCAAACTTTGGAACTCCTTAAGTGACTCTATCAGATCCTCTCCAAGTATAAAAACCTTTAAAACAGCTATTTCTAAAACTAACTTTACCAATGACTGTTGTTCCTTCTGTAGATCAGATTAATTATAATTATATATTACCTTTAATTTTATATTTATCACTACATCATGTATATAGCGTTATATACTAGACCTTTATTCAGCATACTATAGCTTCATTTATTATTACTATGATTCCACACATTGTATATCTTATTTCTTTAGTAATCATTTCATTGAATTTACAACTTAAATTTATATTTTGTAGTTAATATATCCAAATGTATATATACAGGAGTAAATGTATCTCTATTTTATTTTATATTTATTTTAGTTATTTTATTGGATTTCGGAGATATTAGCATCTTGTAATTTGCTACCTTAAATTCGAAGAAAATAAAGTTTATTGTATTGTATTGTATTGTATTTCTGGAAGCTGACCCGCCGAACAGTTAATTGGTAATTGTGACCTTGGATTACAACAATTGAAGTGGGCAACTTAGAAGGAAGAAAACTTAGTAAGAATCGATTTTCTAGCAATGGGTTTAAAAGGGTTTAACGCCTATGCTCTCAGAACAATACTCAATATGCCCAAAAGTACGTCCTATGACGATCTATTAAAGTTAGCGTCAATTAATACACTAGAGCATCGCCGTTGTGTACAGGCACTTGTGCTAGTCTACAAATGTATTTATAATCTAGCACCTCTGTACATTACTGAGATGTTCTCATTACGTGTACTAGATAACTATAATCTTAGAGGTCACTTGAAGCTTAAACTTACTACAATAACTTCATCTTACAGGCAGCACTCCTTTACCTATACAGCTTCTAAATTATGGAATAATCTACCAGATAGTGTCAGAAGAATAGAATCTCTACCAGTCTTTAAAAGTAAACTTCAAAGTATGCCCATTTCGTCTTCACTTAACTGCAATTGTCACATATGTAAATAGCATTATCCAATATCACATATACATATATATATATATATATATTAAGTCTTAATTTAGAGTATTTATTGCTATTATCATTATATTAACTAAAACCTTATCTGTAGTATGATCATTATTAGTATTATAGCATTGTAACTTATTCCACTCATGTATGTCTTTTTATGCTTTTACTGCAACCATCATTTGTATACAGTTTAATCTTGTAATATTGCACGCTCACGTTTAAAAGAGCCTCTGTGCTCAACCTGTGATACGTGGTTAAATAAATTACTACTACTACTACTAGGTAAGTTCATTCAACTCTTTTAAGTTATATTTATTGTTAAAAACTGCTGGTTCAATAGGTTTCTGCTCGATATTTTGCACTAGTGTCGAAGAGTAAGACTTGACTGTTGACAAATTCATGTTGTCATTTCGTCGAAATTCACACCGCTCGTGTGAAGCACTGAGAAGATAACCCAAACTAATTCTCATATATGTTTTACATCAATGCTAACTTGTATCAAAAACGAAGCTTCAATGGATTCTGAATTATACCACATATAAAATTTATTTTTCAAAAAAGTGCCCTGAAATAAAGTTTTCAAATTAGCAAACTACAGCGTATTTAAGTGGGCTCTCAGGATCTTGAGAATAAAGCTATAATCTAATTATTGCACTCAAACAGTTGATCAATACTTTCTAAACAAATGTCCGAATTCGAAAAATGCGAAGCTCCTTTAGCGTTTGTACAGGGCAAGGTTAGAGAGACCGGTAAAATCACTCTTATTCCAGGCTGTCTCGGACTCACGCCGGCCGTAACCGTTTTTTTTATTTTTCTCAAAGTTAAATAAATTTTTGAACAAAAAAATCCCAGCACGTTTACTAACTGACCAAAGCCTATCTTTGAACGAAATATGAAAACATTTTTTTTTTCATCTTTTGCCGCGGTTTGCTCGATATTAGTGGACAGTCGCTCTTAATGTTTAAAGGGAATCTCGGCTGAAAAACAATGTTTGCTCTCAAATGATTGTTATGGATGCCTAAGTCTGTTTCTGTGTTTGTCTCCAGTAAATTGTACACTAGATGTCATTTATGTACCGATTTTTCTATCGATAAAACTCATTTGAATTTCCTGTGCGCTGCCATTTTGGATTTTATGACGTCACAGTGTTGCCCTTATTGTCGGGAAAAATAACTCTTGTTGTGAACCAACAATACTATGACGTCATGAGATCGAAGATGGCGGCGCGCAGGAAATTCAAATGAGTTTTATCGACAGGAATATCGGTGCATAAATGACATCTAGCGTACAATTTACTCGAGACAAACACAGCAGCATACATAGACATGCATAACAAACACTTGAGAACAAACATTGTTTTTCAGCCGAGATTACCTTTAAGACATGATTTTATTGTAGCATTAAACTACGAAAAAATCTTTAAATTTGCAAATAAAAGAAAAGGCCCCAACAGAAAGTTGCGCGCACTCTTGATTTACGTTTTGATTACCAAATTGAACAAACCGTTTTGTACTTTGTGTCTTAAGTTATAATAGGAAATAGAAAACATTTTTCTCTGAGTCTGTATAGAAACACTTGTTATAGAAACACTGGTGGAAGTTTGGGAGAACTATATATATAGTTAGTAGACTCTTTATAATGGCTTACGCGCGTGGCGTATTTCATGTCATTGCAACCACAGCTGTAACACTTTTGCCGCGTAAATGCGAATAATTTTGCACCCTTATACACGCATAAATATGCGTTAACGCGACCTCTCCTGGGGTATATCACAGCCGGCTGTGGAAGCCATGGGTACTTTTATTTTACTCAGTTACTCCTATTTCTTGAAAATCTTCTTACATGCATCTATTATGTTTTAGTCATGAGGTGGTCAACCCTAATGAGGAGATGACGTTAAAAGTGGAGTTCCCAGGATTCCTCCCCACACCCGTTGTGTTGGGAACAACGTTCGGGAGAGAGACCATCGCCAGGTTCATCGAAAGAACCCTGAAGAAACACTTTCCCCAGAAGAAACCTAAATTTGATGCCATGTTTTTTTATAACAAGAGATACGACTGCTCCGTAAATATAGGGCTTCCCACTGGCGCACTGAACGGAAAAGATAAATACAAATGTATTTTTAATCCAAAAGAACTGAAATACAGCACAGCCATTTATTGTAGAGACTACGATGTAGAAAGCTTTAACAAGGACTGCTGGAAATTGGATTGCTTCTATTTGGATTTTAGGAAAGGATGGAAACCAAACTCAAAGGTCAGTCCATTTGTACTAGAGGGCTTTATAAGAGTGGACTACCTTCCCGAGGAGACTGTTTATGAAGCAATATCCAGAGATAGACGATTTGGCAAAGTTGTTGCTAAGGGAGACCTATCAGTAGAAATAGTTCGCCGATTCAGATTGACAAGTGACAGCTGTAACATCGCCCTTTCTGACAAGGCCAACATTATTAAAGGTGAAACATTACGAGTGAGTGTCAAGTCCAGTCCTGACCTGAATCTACCAACTGAAGTTCACCCTTTGCGCAAGCCACGAGAACCAAAGCTTGAGTCTGAGACTTTGAAGTCACAGAATCCACAGAATGAAGCCTCGGTGCAGTGCCATATTCATGTTACAACTGAAGATGCTAAGCCAGTGCTTGTACCACAAGCAACAAGTACCCCGATTAATAAGACATTTGTAACATTTAAGATATCGTCTGAGGAAGACTTCAGACTCTTCTTGGGGAAAACATTTGACTTTCTCCTGGAAAAAAAGAGTGCAGCGAAGAGTAAATTTATAAGAGACAATTATAACAAATTTGCATTGAACTACCGAGACAGTGTTCCCGTCCTTTCAATGATGAACTTGATGGAGATGTCAAATTCAGTAGGATGTATTTTTGCAGTTGATGCTAACGGGATCAAGTACCCAATTGGAACTTGCTTCCGCATAGGGCTGCGTTTTGTGATGACGAACTTGCATGTTAAAAGTATGATCGAGAAGGGAGGTATATCATTTATGGATTGCTTCGTGGATTTCCAATTTTTAGGAGATGAAAGAACGTCTCGGTGCCGTTTTACAGAGTCACCATTTGTTTCCTGGTCAGAAGAGCTGGACTATATAATACTGACACTTCGCAAAACACCCACTCCTCCACCGTGTGTGACCACATATGGATACAAAATTACTTACGATTATTATGCCTCAGATTCTGTATTAACATTCATTGGTCACCCCGATGGAGGGCTGAAACAGATGGATGTGTGCTGTCCAGTTGCACCTCCAGAATCTCTCCACCCGAGTTACATTCTGGCTTTGTGCCGTAAGGGGGACAACAAACGTGACCTCCAAGATAGCCGACGCATGACATACCACGTCAGCAACTTCTTCTATGGTTCATCTGGTTCTCCGGGAGTGCTAAAGAATCAAAAGATTTTAAAGGTGCTCCATTGCAGAGGCTTTCCTTTGGACGACCCTAATCACAGTTACCTTGAACAGGGTATATTGATATCGGCCGTCCTGGATGACGTCCGGACGAAGATTGCCAGTGGATGGTTGTTGAAAGGATACACCTTGCAAGACTTATTCACTAATGTTCCAGATGAACAAATGGACACTAGTGATGGCATGTTCAGTATGCAGCTCAACTCTCCCGATGAAGACTGAACGAGACCATTCAATCTAAACTGTGACAAGTACAATGTATATGGATTAAACGTGTTACTGTGTGACTATACTATAATTGGGGCCACTTAGACGACGAGAAACAATCACATTTCGAAACGGAAACAAAGCATTCCAACTTCAAGCAAGTTCAATGATCTTGTATTGTACTGGACAGTGATTGGCTCAAATAACAAAGTTGAAATGCCTTGTTTTTGTTCTGCGATGTGATTGGTTCTTGTTGTCTAGTGGCTCCGGTTAAAGTAGCTGCACAGTAATACGTTAGAAACGGACCTAAAGGGTAAGTTAGTTTTGCATATGCACAAGTGTTTATCAGTGCCCACCAGAGTTATACCACGAAATATGCAATAAGTTTATTTACAACGTTCTTCAAGAAAGCTGAAATAGTTCTTGAATTAATGAGTCTGGCTGAATTTAGATTCAAAAAGTAAATGCATCAAATTACTTGGCTAATTAAACCACAGCAGGCAAACTGATGTCAGAATGTTGATTTGAAACGGAAAAAAACCTACACTTCATTTAGATATCTTTTTCGCGTATTGGCCAAATAGCGACGAATTATCCGTCTGAGACAATTCAATCGTCTGAGCCGGATAGCTAATTCTTAATGTATTAAATTCCGATTTTTGAGGAATATAGTGGGGCATTGTCTCAAAATGCAACTTGATTGAACAAAATCATGATTACGTGAAAACTGAAGGAGAAATGCATGAATAATAACAATAAGATGTGATTAACAATAGGTATAATGATACCGGTAATGATTTTGATAATAACATTGATGAGGATTATAATAGGTACTTATTGACTGAGTGGGAGGGCCCGACTGGAGAATGAGGTCGTGACGTCGTACAAATAGCCCACTTCCACGATATGCTTTACTTGTCACGCACAAAGGTTTCAACCTTTGTGCGTGACAAGTAAAGCATATCGCGGAAGTGGGCTATTGACCGAGAGCCAACTATTTTCTCGTCCGGCCCGACCTTACTCAGTCAATAAGTAACTATTATTATCCTCCGTCAACGTAATTAGGTCTTCATAGATCCGACTTTTCCTGTTTTATCATCATATCATGCTAGTTTGGCCAGCAGATATATTAGCTCTCTTTGGCACTGATACGATTAGCTGAGATTCGCTTGGTTTTTTGGCCTTTTTGCACACGAATCAATGTGTGATACCGGATAACCAAGCCCATATCGAAAGCCTTGGCATTTTCAGCCACTAAGTTAGCAAATTGAGAGAAAGGAACGTCGTCAATCAGTCATTTAATTTCATTCTTGTATTCTCTGAGCTCGCCACTAGAGTATTAACGTTACGAGCAGTAGTAGTTACACCGAAACGCATAGTAATAATAATACAATTTCTATAGCGCTTATACATTAATGTTCTAAGCGCTTTACAATCTAAACAATTATCGAATGCTTAACCTATACATTGCAATAGAATAATATAGCTTATAATACTAATAAAAAAAAAATCATAACTAAAATTGATATAATGAGTTAAAAAAATTAACACTAATTACAAATCATAAGCAATCTTAAAAATGTATGTTTTAAGCCTGGATTTGAAAGTATTAACATTCTCAGAAGATCTGGGCCCGGTTCCTGAAAGCCAGATTAGCGCTAATCCAGAGTTAATTACCATGACAACTAATATGTTTTGTTGAGAGTTAATCCAGGATTAGCGCTAATCGGGCTTTCAGGAACCGGGCCCTGATGTTTAGTGGAAGATCGTTCCATAACTTGGGAGCGTGCACAGAAAAAGCTTGGTGTCCACAGTTCTTTAATTTATAAGATATACAATTTAGGCGCAAAACAGACTTAGACAAGAGATACTAGGAACGCAGTAGTCTTGGTTTGTGCAATTCCAACAACTCTTGTAGGTAGAACGGAGCTAAATTATGTAGGGTCTTGAAAGTAAGTAAATTAACCTTAAAAATATCCTATATTGAATTGGTAACCAATGGAGTGAAGGACTAATATGGTCATGTTTGCCTAAACATACCATAAATACAATAGTACACTGAAGAGTCCCAATAAGGACAAAGGACAAACTAGCTGTCCATGGCTGCATTATTTCTTTCATTTATTTTTTCATTTTACTATAAGCAGAGAGCATCTGCTGGTGCACCATTTACTGATTTATACTTAGTTTGTTTTCTTTTTGTGTGTCCTTGCCTCCCGCCTCGGTTTTTTAACTAACTGCTGGTTTGGCAAGTTAATTGTTGTAGTCTTCGGACTTTTTATTGTTACTCAGTCGATAGGTTTTTGATCATAGGGCCACTTTGAAATGACAAAACAACAAGCAAAAAATCGAGCTTTTTCCGGCTCGCTTACGTCAAACAGGTACGGCCCACATCACGTGACTTTTGTAAATAGTTTTGAAATGAAAGCGGGGGGGTGGGGTAACGTACGGGTTGTAACGTACGGTTTAAAAAAGCATTCGACAGCATTCCAAGAGAAAAATTATTTGAAAAACTAAAACAGGCAGGTATCAATGGCAATTTCTTCTCAATATTACACTCGATGTACTCTAATGATTATTCGGCGGTCAAAAAAGATGACGTTATTACGGAAACCTTCAGATGCTATGCTGGAGTTAAACAAGGCTGCATGCTCAGTCCTACCCTATTTAACTTATTTTTAAGTGACTTACCACAAACGTTAGACCGTGCGGGCATGGAAGACCCGATATTTATATCTAATGTCAATCTGAGCAATATACTTTACGCAGATGATTTAGTTTTAATATCCAAGAATGCGAATGACCTACAAAGACTCCTAGATTGTCTCGAAGTCTATTGTAGCTCCAACAAACTAACCGTCAACAAAGACAAAACAAAAGTCATTGTTTTCAACAATAACGGCAAACGAATGAACAATTACATTTTTTATTATAATAACGATCAACTAGAAAACGTCCGTATGTATAAATATCTCGGGCTCACTTTCAGTGCATACGGAAATTTCACTGTTGCAAAACAAGAACTAAAAAAGTCAGCACTAAAAGCTCTGTTTAAACTCAAACAAGAAATGGGAACTTTCTTCAGATCTGACCTTAAACTCACGATCAAATTATTTGACACTTTAATCAAACCCATCCTGTTATATGGAAGCGAGGTCTGGGGAATTGACAACAACAAAGGATCTGACACAAATGATCCGATTGAAATAGTACATACTAAATTCTGTAAACTACTTCTAGGAACTACAAGAACATCTGCCAATAACGCTTGCAGAGCAGAGCTCGGTAGGTATCCCCTTAGGCATGAATCAACATTCAGAAGTATCAAATACTGGACAAAAATATTAATTAACAGAGAGCCAGAACTTACTTTTATAATATATATTGACAGTTTACAGCTAAATAAACCAACATTCTGGAGCTCTAAAATTCAAAATACCATACAGAGCCTTGGCTTCGGTAACATATGGATACTTCAGAATAATTTGCTAGAGTACAGGGGACTCCTAAAGAGCATTAAACAACGGTTAAAAGACATAGAACTACAATATTGGCTCAGCGATATATTTAATGATCAAAGGCAAAACCCAAACCAGGGCAACAAACTACGGGTCTACCGTACATTCAAAACAAAGTATGAATTCGAAGATTATTTGAATACTGTTAAAAACATTAAACACAGAATTACATTCACGAAATTAAGAATAAGCAATCATTGCCTACAGATTGAGAAAGGTAGACATGTTAAGCCCTATTTAAAACCAGAAGATCGAATATGCCCAACCTGCAACAAAGAAATGGAAGACGAAATACACTTCCTAATAAGATGTAAAACGTTTGAGGCAATCAGGAATGATTTCTTATTCAAATTAAAAACTCTTGCTAACCTAGATAGTAGCCGTATGTCAGAAAACGATATTTTCTTAACTATTATCAATCCCTCAAGGGAGGTTTCAACTATAGCTGCAAAATACGTGTATGAATGCATGAATGCCAGATCTGTCACGATACAAGGATCTTAATATTTTAATTAGTTACTTTTATATTTTTTAGCTACTTTAAAAGTTTATTAGCAACAATCTGATGTACCTATGTAGTACAAAGAGCTAATAAAAAATATGTTATATGTATGTATATATATATTATATATATTATATATGATAAATATACGTTATTATCGATTTTTATTTTATTTTTATTAAGCTTCGCCTGAAGGAAAATACATATCAGGAATGATACCACGAACGATAGTTTTAACAAATTACAATGATGTAGAAACAAAATGATAAAAGGCAGGGTGACCGCAACAGCTAAAGCCAATTACTGCGGGCCCACGAGACTACATTAAATTAATAATAGTCAAAGAAAGAACTAACGATAAGGATTTCATAACAAGGTGACTAAAAACAAGTTAAAGGAAGAGTTTATACATTTTACACAAACTGACTTCCATATGCGCGGATTGTCTGGATGCCTTCAGGGCTGAGGTATAATATTGTAAAAGATGAGACTTGCAGGAGGCAGTGAAAGTGCTGGTTGTCGGGTTTCCTTAGGTAAAATTCGGTTCCAAATTCTAGTGGCTCTTATCATGTAGGATTTCTGATATGTTGTTTTACAGAAGCGTTGCTTAAACTCAGTGCCGCTGGTGTTATTACTAAACCTAGTTAGTCTAACAGGGCATATTTCCTGTGGTAAAGCGTCGTTATTAAAACTGATAAATCCTCTGATAGCGTTAACGAAAAATACCATATCTAAGTATTCATGCCAGTAACATAGAGGTAGTAGACTGGTCTGATTTGAAGCCCCTGACCAGCTTGGAGATTAGGTAGCCAACATGTATGGTTTAAATGTTCAGTGCCTGCAGCCACACTGTAAGGTCTTGTGGCCTCCCATTCATCAGTGCCATAAGATCATGCGGGATGGCCCACCAAGCTGAACTGATATCAGTATTTGTAATGCTAGGTAACAGACATTATAGAACACATCGAACATTTAATTTATCCTTGAAAAGTCCTTGAACTTTAAGATTTAAAGACTGCGGTGATCGTTTTTCCAGAATTGATTTTTTTATGTATTACAGGCATTTGACTAAATCCAAAACAGTGACTGGTCTGCGGCTGTGCTGATGTGTGCTATAAACTCTAACTAAGATAAGATGAATATATATGGCAGATAAAGAGAAATGCCTCTAATCACCGGCGTACCTATATAACTTTAACCCAAAAGGTACGTGTTAGAAATCGTTCTCATTACTAGTCTCTTTCCTTTAACTTTTACCTCAGAGCAGAGACAAGCAGAATACTTAGGCTTAGGGAACGTTAATTGAATTAATATGACGGGGGAGGGTGGATGCTTTCTAAATCGGAATTCATTGCCCTACCAGTTAACTGATGTCACTAATTGAGAACGTCAGACTAGTGTCAGCCGCATACATTCTCGGGTTTGAATTTGATAAACAGGAAGATCGTTGATAAAGAGTAGAAACAGAAAAGGTCCTAAAATGGTCCACTGAGGGATTCCATGATTAAGAGGACGATTTTGGGATAGAGATCCTTTTACAAAACATTTTTGAAAACTCTTAGGATGTGAACCAATTGTAAGCTAGGACTCTTATCCCGTAATGCCATAATTTGGCGAGGAGAATTTTGTGATTGACGGTATGAAAAGCTTTTTTTGAGGTCGAGAAAGACGACAGCATTGATATAACCTTGGTCGATATTTAGCGCCCAATCGTCTGTTGTCTCCAATAGCGCAGTCACTGTAGAGTGTAGTGTCTTGAATCCAGATTGATGTTTAGATAAGAGTTTGTTACCGTTAAGATATGAATATAGCTGGTTATACACAATTCTTTCGAAACTCTTTGCTGCTATTGGAATGACAGAAATTGGACGGTAATTATTAGGGTCTGAATGTTTCCCCTTTTTGTATACTGGCGATACGTTTGAGTATTTTACTTCGTCTGGGAACTTATTATAGTAAATACAAGTTTATTGTAAAGTTCAACTTAATTGTATGGCTCATAAGAGTATGCTAGGTGAAGGGTAGCAGATAGAGAGTGGAAGAGTTCAATTTTACTATATTATCCTATGTCAAAAATAACCGTATTCTTCAGAACGAGTCAGTTTTTAGAGTGGTAGATTTTTAAAAGCCCAGGGAGTGTAACTCTGAGTCAGTTTATAAACTCTCGGTAACATGTATATAGCTTTTTCTCTATAATTATGTAGTTCTATCATTGAAATGGTAAAAGTGTCGCAGATAAGAAGAAAATCTGACATTTACGGTATCTATACATGTCAGTTATGCGGGTCTAGTCTATCAATATTAGGAAGCACCCGACTAATAAGTCTTTTAAGAAGCTTTTTAAGAAATCAGTTTTCAAACTGCAGTTTTTAGCACATTTTAATCCATAGTTTAAATATTTTACATCAAGCAGTTATTGTAACATTTTAATCCATAGTGAATACATGCAGAAGTCCATAACCAGTAGACTCGATCTGTCAAACTGGGTCTTGGCTCATCAGATTACGGTATAATCTAGTCTCGCTAATTCGATAGCCAAGCGTATTGTACCTAATTGCCCCAGCAACTGTGATTGGTCCAAAACATGAAAGCCTTTGTTCTAATGAGAGAACTAATTTTGTGTTTATAAAAGAAACATGGCTCACCCACGAAAGTAGTTTGAGCGCCGTTCTAAAAATAGATTATACTGTAAACTGATGGGCCGCGTTCAATGCATTGCTTATCATGGACGTTTTTGGTTGTCAACTTTAGCTTATTTCATTGTTTTGCCAAGACTTAATATAAGCATCATTAGTATATAGAGGATATTACATGGCCGCGCGGAGATACGGATTTTATCTTCGAGTGTTGATGACATATCTTACGAGTGAGTGCAGCGAACGAGTAAGATATTTCATCAACACGAGAAGATAAAATCCGTATCTCCAAGCGGCCATGTAATGTTCTGTTTAATATATAATTATCGATGAAATACCAGTTTCAATCACTTACTAAAAAGGCTAGAAATCCTTGAAAGCAACTCATATTTTCAAAAGTGATATCTTCACGTGTGAAGATATCATTTATATCTTCACACGTGAAGATATCACTTTTTAGAAAGAGATATACACTGGTATTTCATCGAAAATTATATATTAAATTCTTATCTCAAGCTGTTCTCGTATTTTTTAGCTTTTCGTTATTTTTCAAGTCAATGATTATGTGACTTTGATACATCTCAATTCAGTTTAGATATATTGATCGTTTGCATTGACGTCACAAAAAAAATTGCCTCAAGAAAAAAAATTATATTAGTAAAATATTTTTAATGCTGTGTATAGAGCAGGTAAAAATATAGAAATGACCGAAATTTTGGAGCAATAGAGTACTTCGTAACCGAGCTGTCGGTCAAATAATATTCGAACAATTTAGTGTAATTAGTATGCGGCGGCCATGTTGGTAGATAGATAGATAGATAGATAGATAGATAGAAACTTTATTTAGACACGGTAGTTTTAACAGTAACTAAGACTGGTTTACATAAAAGCCGTGTGTAAAAATCTCATACATCAACATTAAATGATATTATTACATTCCATTAAAATCTGCTAAAAACGCCAGAGTCAGTTCTTTTAGCGTTCGTGTACGATATATTAAACTATAGTAATTGTAAGAGAGTAAATTATAAGGCGTCAAAGAAGCAGGGAGGTAGACCATTTAGCTTAGTTTTAAATGTATTTAACGATTTGCTAGTCCTCGGGTCTTCTGTTAAATTATTCCAAATATGTGCTCCTCTGTAGCCGAATCGCTTTTTACCATAATTCGTTTTGGGGAGGGACAGTTGGAATTTTGATGATGAACCTCTTGTGTTATATGGTGTATGAACCCTATTAAATTTGTGTATTAAATACCCAGGCGCTTGGTTATTATAGATCTTAAACATTTCTATTGCTAAAAGTTTGCGCCTGCGTATTATTAATCTGTCCCAACCCAGTTCGTGAAGTATTGGGTGTACAGCTTTAGTACACCAAGATGGCGGCCAAAAACGTACTCTACAAATAAAGCTGTTTTCCCCATCAATATGATTAGCATTCACTTCAAAACACTTTAGATATCACTTTTAAAGGTTTATCAAGTCTAAAATTTGAAATTTGCCGAAATATATGGATTTCCTTGACATTAAGGAAACACGCTGACCTGGGCTGTCACAAAATTCAAAGTGCTGTAACTCAAAATTTGTTTACCGTATCGACGTAATTCTTTCGAAGAATACTGAGAATACCGATATCTAAATCATATTAAAAGAACAGCTTCATATATCTCATAGTTTAGATTTTAGAATTTTGATGACGTCACATGCAAAGGATATATTGTAACGAGCTATTGAGGGCCACCAGTTCATTAGTGTTGTACACTATTTAGTGTTTGACCTCTTTAAATAATTGTTAAAATCGTATGTAATTTAGTAAGTATGTTAAGTTGCAATGTCTAATTTGAGTACGTTAAACTGTAGCACAGTGGAGAGAGGGCCTATATTACTCTATAAATAAAGGGATTTTTCTTGTCAAGGAGTAGTGTAGATGAATCTGCGCGTTTCAAGTTTTTTTTATATTTACTTGACTTCAGTATTGTATATCACTACAAAAGTAGACATGTACTTTAATAAATACTGACGGCCAGAAATGGAGAAGAGGAAGTTAAGCCCAAGATGTACCATAGGATTCTATGGCCCACTTTAGAAACGAGTAGGAGGCTGGGGCGAGCTCGGTTTCGCAAACGCGCTTGGGTGAGCTTGGGTTCGTTACTGGGGACAGTTAAAGATCGCAAAACCGAACTCGCCCCAGCCCCTACTCGAATTGTGTCCCATCCAGTCCACGTTAGTTATATCAAAATTCGAGCTGGAGAATCCGTGATCGGTTAAGGCATTTCCACTTTTTCATCAAAGTAGCAATTCTTATATCTGAAAAAGGCACAAACCAGGTTCTTGTATAGTTGGCAATAGAAGGTCACTCCAAGGCATTTCATATTTATGAAATAAATATGAAATAGGTACCCATTTTTTTCGTAAAATGGTGGAAATTGTCATCTTAGTCCAAAACAATATGTCATGTAAATATTTCCATGTTTTGGTGATATTTACTTTCCAACGAAAAGACGTAAGTAGAAACTTTACACCTCTTTTTAGCTGAGACGCGATATTGCCAAATGTGCGAAAAATGAACCTTTTTGTAAGTTGATTCGTCTTGATGGAGAGATGTCAGCAGGAGGCGTGTCTGGTAACCTGTCATCACGTGCGAGCACTCGCGACCGTCTAGCGACAACAAAATGTTTCCTAATTTGGCTATTGCCTGGTGATTGACACAAGAACTTACTCGTTTCCCGCGTATTAAATTGTACTTGCGAAGGGATGGATTATTTGTAGGCCAATATCGATCAAGTAAATGGCAGTTTAGATATTTGAAATCCAATAAAAAGATTTGCGATTTATTCGAACAGGCATTCCCAGGAGTAAAACGAGGCTTTCCTGCACAAAACATACGATTGGTTTGCTCGAAATTCGGCATGGAAAGAATAAATGAAGTGGAGGTTGAAGACTGCGTGACTGCCATAAAGCGACTAAAGTACTGTGATACACTTTATAGTTTGCAAAGGTCAAGATGGACGGTCTCAGCTCAACAAGTCTATCTCCCACTTGTACTTTCACGTGGGCCATAGTTTCATGTGTTGAATGGCTCTTTGAATTTGTATCTTGTTCTCCTGTTTCCCAAGACGTCTAGGAGCTTCAACATGTTCGACTAAGCAAGAAATGAATAAGTCCGCATCATAGTTTATTGTATCAATCACCAGGCAATGGTAAATAGAAAGCATTTTGCCGTCGATCAACACGAACACGGGAGCGGAGAGTTTTTTTTTTTAGGGGGGGGGGGGGGGGGAGTGGCTTTAAATAATGCATGTGCTTTGGGACCCAAAAAATATCCTGCCTTAGAAAAACAAATGCATGAACATGTATTACTTGAAAAAAAGGTGCCCTCGCATTTGATTCCCTCTCCCCCCACCAAGCAGTTGGCCCCTTACCACAACGAAGTTCCCAGAGAGAGACAATAGAAATAGTGCATACAAAGTTCTGTAAATCTCCACTGGGATCAAGCAAAAGCGCAGCTAATAATGCTTGCCGAGCAGAGCTTGGAAGATATCCTCTTTCAGTCGAAGCAAAAACAAGGAGTTATAAGTTCTCGCTCAAGCTGAATAACCCAGAACGTACCTGGTTTACATGGATGCCGTGCCATAATAAAATAGAAGTAGATAAAAACGTGGTTAAATATTCCTTATGGCGGGACTTAAAAGCCCGCAAACACTTAATTTGCCGAGTAGCCTTTGGCAATTGGTTCCATAAAGAAGCACCCTTGTATCGTAGGCTCTTTTTCAGATAATTTGTTTTTGGGGCAGGCTGTGCTAACCGGTCAGGCAAGTCTCTGAGATTATACTCAGTGGTGTCCGACAAGTTAACAAATTGTGCCCCTAAGTATTTTGGTAGTAAACCGTTCAAGACTTCAAACATAGTAATAACTTTTAGCTCATTATGGCGTTCAGAAATACTCAACGTTTTCGCAGGGCACATACATAGATAGCACAGACGGTAATAACAAAACTGACTGGTATCAGAAAATGAAAACTATCATATGTACGGTTGGTCTCGAAGACATCCGCTCCCCCTCCCCACTCGTTCCCTTTTCTCCTCGCCCTAGGTTGACCGCGTGCCAAAGATAGCCCAATCCGAAAACAAATTAGCAACTAGGCCTATATGTGACGTACGTTATGGGGAAATTTGCAATGAATTGAGCCGCTACAAAATATAGATTTTACAGCGGAAAACATATCGAACTTGAAGACTAATTTTGCTCTTCACAGATACGCAACACAGAAAAATAAAATATCAGAACTTATTTCTTTCTAATACATCTCGGTATAGACGTTGGGATGATTTTAGGGTTCAGTTCCCCTTTAAGTAGCATCGAGTTTCAGTAAACGTACGTTCGCCCAATTTCAGAGGTCAGCCTTGCTAGCACACTCCAAGTAGGCTATTTCCATGGTGATTACGTAAAGTGTACTTATGTTTTATTGCCACCATATATAGTTTCGCTAAAATTTTACATATTCGATAAAAATAAATATAAGATAATAGTATAATCTTACATTAGAAGTATTCGATTAACAATATAAATATTCGAAAGAGTACAGGTAAATCTAAATTTATTTGTGGCGAGAAAACTTATTAGGCTTCCTCCTAAAAGATAACTGAACGGGATTTGATTGGAAAAACGAAGCAACTATAGTGGGCTAATTAATTTTTCAGTTTCGCAGATTTCTTGAAAGTTGAAATACTGGGCAAAATTAACAATTCACAAGGTAGAGAATTCCATATTTTGGGACCTTGATAATGGAGAGTGAACTGCTTGATGTTAGTTCTACAGTGGTGTGGTCTATAGACCCTTTGCACGTTACGTCATAGCCGCCATGTTGGCGTACAGTTAACATTATATTCTTCGTTAGCTTCTTTTGTTCTGTACACCAACATGGCCGCCATGACCTTTGTCATTTTAATCTCTGGGGATTTAGTGCAAACGATCTATAGTCAGTGGCATGTCTTGCATTATAATTATATATGAATTTCTCGGTTAGTGAAAAAGTGGTTGTGAAAACTGTCAGCCGGCCGGTAGGAGTTGATTATGGTACGAATACATAAAACTTGCTATTAAAAAACAAATTCACACGAGTTACATCAGGAATCTTTAACTCTTTAAATAAGGGTGCTGTAAGCGTGCGATATTAGGCATTGGATATTATTCGGACGATGCGTTTCTGTAAAAGATAAAGACTATTTAAATGAGAGGGATAAGTTGACGACCATACGGTATTGCAATAATTTAAGTATGGATACACTAGGGTATAATATAAGAACAGCATAGTTTTCGAAGACAGGAATAAACGAGATTTAGTTATAATGCCGATTGATTTTGACATTGTTTTACTGTCAAAGCTAATGTGGGGTATCCATGTGAAATGTTGGCCAATAAAGACTCCAAGAAACTTTACGACCTCCACTGGTTGTTTTATATTTTTATTTTCAATAACTATGGGGTTGTGTGAGCACAAAATCTTCTGCTTGGGGCGAAATATCATATAATTAGTTTTCTCAATGTTCAGCAATAATTTATTGGCTCTAAGCCAGTTCACAATTTGCTACAGATATTAGATGACCAAGCTTTTTATGTGAGTAAAGTATACTTGTATCGTCAGCAAAGAGAACGGATTTGGCCGGGGTTATTTTAGATGCATTAGGTAGATCATTGATGTATATAATAAAATGTAAAGGCGCAGGATTGATCATGAGGTACTCCACACCTAATTGTTTTATAGAAAGAACTATTTGAGCCAAACTGTACAAACTGTTTCCTGTCGGTCAAGTAGCTTACGATCCATTTGAGGGCAGTGCCACGAATACAATAGAATTCGAGTTTCTCAATCAGTATTTGGTGATTAAGGGTGTCAAAAGCTTTTGAGAAGTCAAGGAAAATACCTGCAAAGATTTCATTGTTGTCTGTGGATGTCGCAATATTGTAGTGGTCCGGCTAAGATCAGAACGATAGCACTTAACGGCAAATGATGTAAAAAGGTGCTAATTTTCTATTCTTCTTCTCTCGTAATTTCACCGTTCTGGGACCATAGGCGCCTATGTTCCCGGAACGGATAAAACTGGGTTCGGTACTCGTGTTTTCAGTTCATGTGCATCGTGTAAACGCTTACGTACCCGTTCCATTGCTTTTTTCTGAGCCTGCCCTGTTTTATTGTTTACTTCTGTCCTCGTGCGCATGTTAGCTCCACTTTCTAGCAATATGGCGGACGATAAACGAGTGAACGGGAAGGGCAACAAAATGAAAATGAAGGAAAAGGACGCAAATTGTATCTTCTAACGAGTCTTTTTTTCTAAGCTTTATGTGTTTTTTCCATGCAACTTCAAAGTAGAACTAACCGATTTCCTTCTTAAAATAATAGCCTTACCTCGTCAATCGCCATTTTATTTTACGAGCGTCACGTGTGACGCATACGAATGACACCATTATCATGGGCTCAGCCATGTTCGGTCTCGGAAATATTCTCGTGTACACAGCCCTTGCCGTTCCACCTAGGCTTGAGGACCGGTGCCACTTTTTATCCGAACCGTTTCAAGATATTTCTCGTGTAAATGGGCAAATGTTAAGCGCATCAGGGAACGTTCTGGTATTTAAAGACACATTTATTAGTCCTGTAAGAGGTTCAATGACCTGATCAAAGGTGAGATTGATAACTTTCATGGAAATATCATCATAACCAGGAGCTCTACCGAGATTGAATGTTGAAATAATATCTCTTAGTTCAGTAGAAGATACTTCTCTAAACACCAGAGATTCCGGATAAAATCCAGATAAGAAATCTTGATGAAACGAGGCCGAGTAGGAGCTATTTTAGCTGCCAGATTCGGGCCAATGTTAGTAAAGTACTCGCAAAAACGGTTTGCGATTGTATCCGGGACGGATATATATGTTATTACCATTACATTTGAAAGAGGATGGTTATGTCCAGCTTTGCGCTTATTTATTACCTCATTAAGGGTTTTCCTCATTCTTCGAAGTTTCAAGTTTCTTATCATAATACTCTTTTTAGCAATTAAATGGTTCAACTTGTTTTTGTAGGACTTGTATATTACTTGGCTTCATGCTCCAGAATGGGTTTGTTTATAAATTGTTTATAAAATCTTCCTTTTTTACTAATCGATTTTCTAAGGCCTTTAGTAAGCCAGGAATTACGAAACGTTTTTAATCTCTTTCCGTTTAAGATCTTGACCAGAAAACTAAAATTGTACACCTCGGTGTACTTCGCAATAAAGGAACTATAGGCAGAGTTGGCATTGCTTCTATCTATATCGGTCCAGTCAAAATTACTCAAAATAGATGGTTTTCACTCAATCCCCAGAGATTCAATTGCGTTCGGCGCATGAAAAGTTCGACGTTTGAATCGGGCCTTAGAAGTCAATCGAGTGGAAGAAATGAATGAGAGAACTAAAGATCAATAAATTCACTCGTTGCGGAATGCTGCAAAGCGTAGCGCAAGTCTGACCACAGCCTGTCTTTAGTCCACTACGCTATCAGAGAAAATAACAATGAAAACCTTGGGTCAATCATAGTTTGCAATAAAATACCCGGGAAACGATGCTTCCTATACATGTACGCCTTCCGGTTAGCTCAGTGGTTAGTTCCGGTCTGTTTTGCAGAAGGTCGCAGGTTCAAACCCCGGCCGGCCGGACCAACACTCAGGGTCTTAAAATAACTGAGTAGAAGGTGCTGCCTTTGTGATCGAACTGCAAATGGTTAGACCTTCAGTCTATTGAATCAGGGTTTTCAATTTGTGTTGAAGTAATTAATTGTCACCACAGTAATGTAAACAGGAACATAGGCGGGAGGCACATCCCTATAGGTCAATTTCTGGTTCTGAACCGTTAAAAAAACGTCTGTAACACAAGGGACGCGGGCGTCCTGTGTACTGTATGTCCCATGATTCAACGCGCCTCGTTGCGTCACCAAGGCGGAAGTAAATTCAACCAATAGACGAGAAAGGCGGGAAGTACATAATTTAGTTGTTGCGGTGCATTCGTTGAGGAGGAAACATATTTCTAAGCTCTGTGCAGATCTTCCGAAAATACCAGGGACGAACTTCTAGTTGTATTCCAAGTAAGGAGAAAAGTGTTTGTCACGTATTTGTATTGTTTGATCATTCTAGGTGTAAGAATAAACGGTGAACAAAGCAAAACACAGCGAGTTACATTTTGGCGCGTGGCGTGTGGTTTGTACAAAGGCTTCTCGTCTTTCTTATGCTGTGGTAATGTACTGTAGCAATCTTTTAACTCACGAGCTTGATTATAAAATGATTATTGGAGTTTTGTCTGGTAGTATGCAAGACCGCGGGTACTCGAACTTTCAGGAAATGGAAAAAAATCGTGGATTTGTGTTCGATTGCAAACTACGTGGCACAAGAAAGTAAACGAGATCGGTTACTCCAAATAGCAGTCTAGGCGGGAAACTATGGCGTTATATCCCCGCCAAAATTCGACTTTCGCTTGCTAAGTTCAAGTTTATAATTTCACTTTATTGTCCATAATGCGCCATTTCAGTTTTACGATTCGACATTGGAGTTTCGCATTGCGACATCGAATTTTTACTTTCGATATTGGAGTTTTACTTTCGATATTGGAGTTTTACTTTCGACATTGGAGTTTTACTTTCGACATTGGAGTTTTACTTTCGACATCAGGAGTTTTACTTTTCGACATTGGAGTTTTACTTTCGACATTCTAGTAACGCTTTTAAAGATTTACTTTTATTTTACTACGTACGATCATGTCAATTTCACATAATAAAAACATAGTGTCGCGTTGTTGGTTGTTTTCCAGGCGCCATTCGTGTTCCACGGGCTGTGGTTTTCTTGGAGTTCCGACCACAGGCCGCCCAAGTTCTGACTGTATAACAAGGTTTGTATGGGAGTTCTTCCGATAACTCAGAATAATAAGATAAATATTCTGTAATACAAGGTAAATAAAGGAAGAAGACTTACTTGAAGTTGTTTTGTCGTCCTATGTGTGTTTCAGGTTCTAGCGACCTGAAACACACATAGGACGACAAAACAACTTCAAGTAAGTCTTCTTCCTTTATTTACCTTGTATTACAGAATATTTATGTTATTATTCTGAGTTATCGGAAGAACTCCCATACAAACCTTGTTATACAGTCAGAACTTGGGCGGCCTGTGGTTAATTCAAATGAGTTGTATTTGTGAATTCCCATTGTTTAAAGGGGGAACTGAACCCTAAAATCAACCCAACGTCTATACAAACGTGTATTCGAAATAAATAGGTTCTGCTATTTTTATTTTGCTGTGTTGCGCGTCTATGAATAGAAAATCTGAAAACCTTCCTGAGGGCTCAAGTCCTGTGACGTTAGGTACAGGGAATAAATTAGTTCGGCCATGCTGTCCCCGACACTGAAAAGCGGGACTAATTATGGACCATTGTGTTTTATTTGTACTGGAGATGTGATTGTTTTTCCTTGGTATGTATGTAAAGGATCAAAACCGCAGGTTCGGCCTTTCATTGAAATTAAAGCGGTTTTGAACCGACTTAATAACCAGGCGCGAATAATTCCATTGTTCTCATGCAATCACAGTTTTTACACGCCTAACCTATGTGTAATTGCGTTTTGCTAATTGGGTTCCGTTTTATAGAATTAGCAAAAAGTAATTAGTAAAAGTGGATAAATAGCGTACTCATTTTCCTAATCGGGCAACCATTGTTAATCAGTCGCATTTGTGCTGTTGATTCAAAACCCAGGGCAGGTCTATATGTTAAAAATATAGACCTGTCCTGGGTTTTGAATTCAGCCCAGCTCTGCCTTTGCTATTCAAATCAGGTCTTCCCATGAGGATCAAAACCTGCATAGAACAATGGAATTAGACGTTTCCACTGAATGAGTGCCACACAATATAGAGTTTTTCAGCGGAAAATCGAACTTGAAGACTAATTTTCACTTCAAAGTCGACGCTTAACACAGAAAATATCCGAAGTTATTTCTTTCGAATACATCTTTGTATAGACGTTGGGTTGATTTTAGGGTTCAGCCGGTTCCCCTTTAATGAAACCCTTATTTCAAGAAAGGCCGTCTGGCCTGGATTTGTTTTTAGAACTGCTGTATTGATGTTGATGTAAAGGGAGAATCTTAGGACTTTCAGAAACCAAACAAATGGAGAATTAGTTAGAAGAATTGCCAGAAATGGGGTCTTTCTAGGTGTATCAACATCCTGAAATTCAGGCAATGAACAACTATTGTTTGGTTAGGGTTCTTTGTACTTTCAGGGTATTGTTTTGCTGTAGTTCATTGTCGTTTGTGTACCAAATCAATCTTCAAAGACTGTTTATCTATATCCGTTTGGTAGTCATTATTTAGAACTTTTACGAGTTTGCAACAGCTGAGATTCAATTAGTGTAACGATTACCTGGTTTTAGGAACCCTTTATGATTTATATGTTTGGGCTAAACCACAATGATTCCTCCTCTACATTAAGTAATAGTTCGCGTTAGAACAGGAGCACCAATGGCCAGGAATGCACAAAGGTGTTAATTTTTCTATTATTGACACTTTACATCTCGTTGGTTAAACAGAAATAAACCTAAAAATAGGAAAGAACTCTGATTTCACAATATTTTTTCAAATAAAATGATTGAAACGGACAATATGTAGCTATGTAAAAAGAGAGAAAGAAATCCTATGTGGGGAACATTGAAATATTTTATAATAGCTGCGGTTACACTAGACCAGTTTTACTAGGTATATTGGAAATTTACCCGGGTAAATTCGTATTTTTGTGTCTGGTATGTTTCCATAGTTACGAAAGAAAGAACAATTGAACTTTCCCTCGATAGCACCCCAGATAAGTCTTAGGGGTCGCTGCCGACCCCATATAGTTCAGCCATTGAAATTTCGAGGATCTGACAGTACAATAGGCCTTCGTGCCACAAAGTTACTGGGGCGTGATATTCAACGGTCTTCTTGTACCCGCTGTTCCCAGATAAATTCAAACCCCAGATGGATTTTATTGGGGCCTGTTTTACTGGGTAAACGACTTTATCTGTGGTAGTGTAACCGCAGCTAATATCTCCGCTTTTGTTTTAATGTCTTTCTATTGGCTGAATTTTTTTTGGAATCAAAAACATCCATACGAATGATTTCATGCATTTTAATTTGAGAATATTAATACCACTAGTCAAGAGATATCTTTAGAAAAAAATGAACCATTTTCTATGTGGAATTAGTGAAATTACATTCATTGCCGCGGAACAATAGATCTTGCTTCAGTTCTTATACGAACCATTACTTAAAGTTATCCTCATGATGCACTTTATCAATTGAAACCCCGACTCCCCCTCTAGGGGTAGGTGAAGAGTCCCCAGTGTAAGAAAAACCCACCCCCTGGGGCGCTTTATGCATTTAAATGGACAATCCCCACCTCGAACTATTTTATTTCTTGTCTTATGTATTTTTATAGCACTAAAACTAACGTGAATAATACCAAAATTAACGTGAATCAGTGCTATCTGAAGCGTGATTGTCGAACGTAATGGATGTAATATTTCTAAGCCAAGTGATTGTTTTAGACGTGGTTTCTAGATCCGAGTGCCATGAACAATGTCGAGGGCGTAGCCCGAGGGCGTAGCCCGAGACATTGTTCATGGCACTCGGATCTAGAAACCACGTCTAAAACAATCACGCGGCTTAGAAATGGCTTCTCACACATCATTAGATATTCACGACACAGAGGACAATGTTGAACAAACATTACTGGTTATTGCACGTTCTGACTATAAAAGAGTAACGATGTGGTTTGAAAGGTGAACATTCCATGAAATACGTAGTGTGGAAAGACTACTGGAAAGAACACTTTCTGTACCGTAATTCGCATTTTGAAAGAACTTGCGATGGAGGGAAAAAAGCTAACCCGTTGGATGTTAAGAACTTCTCGTAAGTATACAGAGGTTTTATTTTAACGAGCATTTTTTTTATACCCGTGGCAAACCTGGTTATTAATGTTGTCTTATGTTTAGTTTTCACTGAGATATTTAGAAACGTTTTGGATGCTGAAGTGAAGAAGTCACACAGAGCTGGCGACCACTTGTCGGATAAACATTCTCGTGAGGAGAAGAAACCAGTCACCCAAGAGGAAGATACACTGCTGTGCACAATGGAATTACTTGGAGATAAGAATGCAGAAACTTTGTTAAATACTATTTACTTTAGTAATTGTACGGTTAAAGGAGAACTAAACACTAAAATCAACCCAACGTCTTTACAAAGATGTATTCTAAAGAAATAAGTTCTGATATTTTATTTTTCTGTGTTGCGCGTCTATGAGGAGAAAATTAGTCTCCAAGTTCGATTTTCCGCTGAAAAATCTATATTGTGTGGCGGCTCAATTCAGTGCAAATTTCCCCATAACGTACGTCACACATACCAAGGAAGAACGATCACACCTCTAGCACAAAGAAAGCACAATGGTCCGCAATTAGAAGCCATTAGGCCTGCTATTCAATGTAGGGGACGGCATGGGAAAACTAATTTATTCCCCGTATACTACGTCACAAATTACAAGACTTGAGCCGTCTGTACATACCGGAGGCTGTGAGGAAGGTTTTCGGATTTTCTCTTGCTAGACGCGCAACACAGAAAAATTAAATAGCAGAACCTATTTATTTCGAATACATGTTTGTATAGACATTGGGTTGATTTTAGGGTTGAGTTCCCCTTTAATATTTCATTTTATCAGAAATAAGTTTGGGTTCCATGAATTTACGTTTAGCTTTATCGTTACTACATTAGGAACTGAAATATTGCTTAAATATTGAAATATGTATATCTCTTATTTTGATAACTTCTGTCCCGTTATTGTATGTAGATAGTTATCACGTTACATCAAATTGCCTAATTTCATGTCTCATGTTTTTAGAACTGTAATCTAGAACTAATTTGCATATTGTCTGTACTTGGAAACGATTTCAAAGTACAGCAAATATGCAAATTTGCTATTGTTTTAACTTATTTGAATATTTTCTGTATTTGGAAACGATTTCAAAGTACAGCAATTATGTAAATTAGTTATTGTTTTATCCCGCAATTTCTCTCAGCTTCAAAGCCCTGCCCACTTGAATAATTAACTTTGTCGTACTATCCCTAGTTTCATGTATCAACACGTGACCTCAAACAAGACTCCTCATTGGCCGATGTGTCATGAATATCTAATGATGTGTGAGAAGTGGATGTACAGGCCTGTTTGCAGGTTAGCGTGGATAGACATTTGAAGTAACGTTTCAAGGCCCTTGAAACTACTTAATAATTTCATGCTAACTACATGACGTCAGGGGAGGCATCAATTATTATACAAAATGTTTTGTTACAATTAAACAAAGTTTTCAAATTATCAGTGGTTGAAATAGAATGATGTTAGAAATTTGTTTTCCTATATCAGTAGAAACGCCCATTCACAACCACTAAGAAGTGATTGCAGACACCCCCTGACGTCATGTAATTAGCATTTTGGAGATTAAAATCTCCTTAACTCAGCAGCACAGCATTCAAAGCAAAATATATTTTACCAATTTACTATTCACTTGATTTAGAATTGATATCTAAAATATAAAAAATAAGGTTCATGGGCACTAACAATTATGCACTTGTTCTCGTGGGAGTACGAGTTTAGAACCTGGCGTGAAATTTGATGAAAACGTAGTTTGGCGCTATAGTTTGCGTCACGGACATGCGCAGTGTCAGAGCAGAGTGCATAAAACAGGTCCCACATTGGAGAGTTATATATTGAAGTTATAGGCCCGCAAACTCGGAACGTCTTAGGGACGTTCGTATGGAAATTTCGACTGGGGGCATTCCATACACACGTCTAAAGTTTTCCGAGTTGGCGGGCCTATAACTTCGAGGTGCTCTTTTCAGCAGTATCAACGGTTATACGTATATATAAAAAGTTAAAAAAACGTAGGTCTATTCGATTCAATATGACGGATCGATCGCGCGCGCGGATTCACTATTTCTCAACACTTTTTGCATCTGCTGGACCCTGCACGAGATATATAATTGCAACGAGACCAAAGTAATTACTTGTTTGGGTATTCAACTGCATGGGTTTTCTCACATTAAAGTTAAGAGCTTCCTCCTCCAGGAAATATCTTGCGATCTATAAACAATATTAAAACGATACATGTTAATTTCTCATTCCTTATTTTGGAATACGGGTCGTTGGATTAAAGTGTTTTATAGTCAAATGTTTTATCATTAATTTCGATTCTGAATCAAGTGAACAGTTGAATATTTCTTGATTTGAGTGTTGGGTCTTTTTTTAATTTAAACATATAATGAAGTGTTTACCCCAAAAGTACAATTAAATGACTTATCTAGGGGGCTCACACTAAATATTGTACTTTTTTATTACGCGAACAGACACACAAAAAAACGAAACAAAAAACACCACAATTGATAATGAAATATAATAATTAAACATAAGTCACAGAGAAACGATTTGTAGATAGAATAAAGCTTTGAACTTTGCAAAAAAAAACGACAATATATATCAAAATCAAAATCTTTAACACCGTTGAGAATAAACTCGCTGCTCTGTGACCATTTCTCGCCCAGTAACTGTGCAGCAGAGGCAAAAAAGGAAGCTCGTTGGGCAGCGTAACGGGGACAAAATATAAAATAATGCTTAGGTGTTTCTTTAGCTAGTCCACATTCACATCTGTGAGAGACACAACAATTGATTTTGAAAAGATAACTATTCAGGGCACAAAACCAAGCCTGAGGCGAGTATGAAAAAATTATGCTAGTCTCGAATAGAAATAATCAAGTAACTTATTATAGTTAAAAGGAAAAAATCACAGATCGCAAATTAAATTGAAAAGAAGGAAGCGAAATTGAATTCCTTACATCCAAATTTAGTGAATTCCAAGACGTGATTGTGGAAGGCAGGAAAGACTGCTGAAAATTAACGGTTCTACAAGGAATAAGTGAAAAATCTTCACTTGATCTTAGGTTAAAATGTGTACGTTCACTCACAGTAGTATTGGGTAATAGCTCTAATAAGTATGTGGGAACTAGTCCATTTACAATTTTATAAAAATGTATTAACTTATGCATTTTCCTCCTTACACTTAAACTCTCCCAATTAAGTAAGCTCTTCTCTCGGGCTTGTAGCACTTGTACCCTTAATTGCTCCGGTGACAACCATAGCAGCCTCATATTGGACACTCTATTAGGTTAGCATCTACATCACTACACGTACCGGCTTGAATGTATTACAAATATAGTATGGGTATTTCCTATTAATGGTTACATGGTTACAAGGCAAAAAGGCGAATAAACATTGTACATACATCTATTAATTCCAAAAAAGATGTTCGGTTAACAGGAAATGTTGTATTGTATATATACCTCTTATTTACCGAGTGCGAAGCGCGCAGGGCGCAGGCGATAAATTAAAAGGGTAAAAATGAGAATCCATAACTTACGGTACGGACTGAGCAAACGAAGTTTATAATAAGATGTTTAGTATATGGCTTCTTAAATTTCTTTGAGACCGAAATGGACGGAAGGTCCGTTGGGGAAGTTATGATGGATCTCATTGAGAAATCATAGCTCGCGAAATTACTTAGCTATATAATAAAAGCTACTAGGGCCTGTTTGTTTTTCAAAAAGTGTCATCGCCAAAAATGCGAACGAATTGTGGGCACTCCAAGAGACCCTTTCTGCTTGCCTGTTTGTTGCCCCATTTCAGACCACGTGACGTTTCCCTTGAGTAATGCTTTCAGTTTTGTATTTTTGTATCCCAAGAGGAAATGTACCAATTTCTATAGTTGGCACTGAATCCTGGCCTCTGGAGAACTATCATGTGGTCTGAAATGGGGCAACAAACAGGGCGACAATCCATTTTTTCATGACAGCCGACCGATGGTTCTTTGGGTTTCAATTTAAATTGATTGACGTTGTGGTTATACAAATAGTTCGTAGCGATCTCAAGTGCAAACGCGATTACCAAAATATAAACTTCGTAGTTGCAAACTTAGCAATATTTTCGTATATATGGTTTTTGTACGGTGGCCCATTAGTGCCATTGTAAGTAGGTAGTTTTTTTGGAAATTCTGTAACTATGGATCCAAAGTCGTAACTACGGATTCAAGTTGTAAATACGGATCCAAAGTCGTAACTATGGATCCAAAGTTGTAACTACGGTCCAAAGTCGTAACTATGGATCCAAAGTGGTAACTGCGGATCCAAAGTTGTAACTGCGGATCCAAAGTTGTAACTAGGGATCCAAAGTTGTAACAACGGATCCAAAGTTGTAACTACGGATCCAAAGTTGTAACTACGGATCCAAAGTTGTAACTACGGTTTAACTACGGATCCACGGGCGGGCACGTGATTCATCACGTGATGACAGCGGTGTTGAAAATGGAGGACGTGAACGTGGAAGAGAAATGCAGCGTGGAAGCGGTAAGGTTTTCACCTTATATGACACGATATGTTTTAATGTGCGTAATTAACGGCTTTGCTAGGAGTTGTAGCTCAAACTGTAGTATTCGGTACTTAGTCATTTTATTTTAAATGTGTTATTTCTACCAAATTATATTGTTTCGTGTTCAGTCAGACGGCTGAAATTCAGCCTATCGATGATTTTGCTACGCACGCGGAAGATTTTTTACGATCCTTCTTCGAAGTAACACACCCTTATGGCTCCCTGACTTTGTATATCTATATTTTTCTCAAAATATGAATCGTATTTTAGACGCGTGATGTTGATCACACCGCGGCAAAACGGTATGCTCCGCTGGCCAAAAGAACGAAGGCTCTGCTATCAAATACAAATTACCGAGGGTTTCAACTTTTTTAGTAAATAATTTTATAACTTAGTAAACTCACAGTGAATTACAAATTAAGGAAACTTCAACCTGTTAAAGTCTTAGGCTTAGCTTTTCAGTAGTTTTCTTATTTTTTGACAAAACAGTTCACAAATGGATGCTTTTAAGCAGAAATTTTGAAATCACGGGTATGTGCCTGTTGTTTCATTTCAGTTTTCGCGGGAAACTGGGGGCGGCCGCGCGCCGACAAGAAATAGCAAATACGCATGCGCGTAACGTTTTGCCGCGGTGTGGATGTTGATATTGTTGGTTGTAACGCACCTAGCCCCCAGGGAGGGGAGGCCGGGCAGATTGCATGGGGGGTGTGGGGTGTTATAAATCCTTTCAAATTGTGTATAATGTACAAAATAATAAACATACCTTTTCGCTTCCATGCTGTTTCCTTTGTGGTTTTTCTTCTCTTGGAACCATTTTAAGGTGTTTTTAGGAGTTTTTCATCCACCTTGGCTCACCACCTACATGTAAGAATGAGAAGGCTTAATCTTCTGAAGACTTCTGCCACAATCACCTACAATCTTCACCTACAATCTTCATCTCCAAAATCTCGCTCTTAATCATTGAAATGCCATGAAACTCCTGTCATCGCTAGAATGATAAATGAACTAAGCCCCACATGAATTTCTGGATCCAGTGATCCCTCAATCTGGTAAAAATTGTTTTGCAACTTTCGACCAACTTCAAGGCTCCATACTAATGATGTTGGACACTGCATGAACACCAACCATCATGAGAGCCTTGTTATGGTGTAAGACAATTTTAACCTCAGACTCTAGTGACGGTTGGCGCTCGGTGCCAAATTCATTAGTAATGAGCCCGAAGTTTGGTCGAAAGTCCCGAAGTAGTATTTGATTTTTTCCAGAATAAGGGATTGCTGGATCCTGAAATTCAGACATGGCATAGTTCATTTATCATTCTAGCGACGACAGGAGTTTCGTGACAAAAAGTGAGATTTTGGAGATGAAGATTGTAGATGATTGTGGCCGAAGTCTTTGGAGATTCCAGCCTTCTCTCATTCTAGGTGGTCAGCTGAGGTGAATGAAATACTCCTATAAACACCTTAAAATGGTTCCAAGAGAAGAAAACCCACAAAGGAAACAACATGGAAGCGAAAAGGTATGTTCATTTGTACATTATACACAATTTGAAAGGATTTATAAAACCAGCCCACTCATACATGTATCTTCTCTCAGTCATATTTTCAAACCCATAGATTGAGCTGCCTGTGGGTTAATTTACCCACTTTAGAAAATAATAACAGTGATTGTGATATTCTTTAAATTTAAAAATTGAATTTAAATCATATTTCATATTAAATCATCATTCATTGTCCTTATCTGATAAGTTTGCTTTTTAAAATAGAACATCATTCAGTGAAATAAAGCCATTTCCAATAAAGTTATTTCCCACCATTGTAACCACAGGGAGCCCATTCTTAACACAGAACTCCCAACTGCAATAATCTTGAACGTTTGTGTAGTGTTATTTTTGAGTTTTACTTTACAGAATTGCTATGAATCATGAATCTGTTGCTAATTCTAAACAGTTTTTTTTATATAAACAAATGAGTACTAATTGTCAAGAAAATAATACAAAAATACAACTTTAAAGCATACAAAAATGTAAGATATAGTTTTTATATGTATTATTTTTCTTCTGTTGATGGTAAATAGGTGTGTGAATTCTTGAGAAAAAGAGGAGTCAGTGAAGATGTAATACAAAGGTTTCAAAGAGAAAAGGTAAGAAAGTTCCACAGTTTTATTTTAGCTGTTTATTTTTTATGATATTAATATTTGATGATATTAACAGTTATAAACCTCATGCACTGTATGCTCTACATGTACAATGTAGCTTACTTACTTCCTTCTTAACCTTTTCCTTTACCTTGTTTTGAAGCTTCATAATGAGGCTTCCCAACCAACTTCACAAATCATAAGTAAGAGTTTCATACCGAGAACCGAGGTTCTAAGCCCTAAACATCCCAAGGACCGTAGGCCCCGAGGGATGTTTAGGGATTAGAACCGAAGGTTCTCAGTATGAAAGTGATTTATATCACATTTGGTGAGGTTTTCTCAAATATAAGGAGGTTTAAAACTGAGTTATAAACCTCCCTGCAACAGTTATAAACCTCAGATTTGTTATTTAATTAGTCTATTGTTGAATGGGTTTATACCAGAGTTTCACCCCTATGAAGAACAAAGAAAACCGTGTCAAGTGTGATATAATCATATATAGTCACCAGTTATTTGTGTACATAACTCTGTGCCAACATAATTAACAATATTCTTTATTTGGTGACTATATACCATCACAAATTATATGCACGTGCAGTTAGTAAAGAGTAAACATATATCCATACGATAGCCAGTAGTGCTCGATATTAAGGTTTTTGGCTTGTTTCCCCAAGACCAGGTTGTGCCTTTTATTTTATAATATGCCTTTGTTGTGTTTAGTTGCCCAGGTAAACAAATTACCTGCCTGGTTTAAATTTTTAATTGCCCTGGACAAGCGGGAAGGCATTAATGTTGAGCCCTTGCCAGTCCATCTCGTTATAGTAGTAATTTTGATATTGTGATGGATGAACTTCCTGCACCTATGCCACATTGATATCTTTAGAGTTTTCTAGTCACTAAAAATATTGTTGGTCATATTTAATTTGCAATTATCAAACTCATTGATAATTCATGAAGCAAAAACAAAGGAAATCAATGTGCAATAGGATAGTGATCTGTAAATCTGCTACAGATTCGTTCTGATTTTCATAAACATTTGCTTAAAATCACCGAAATAACTGAAAAACACTACTGTATATACATCTAGACATTTGATAAGTCATCTACAGAATTCATCAGCCCAGCTTTATGGGATTTACAAACTCTCATTAAATTTTGTAAAACCAATAAAGCATGGCCACTCATTCTGTGTCTATTACATAATGTGTATGACCAATGATAACAATTCTATTGCTTAAAGGGATACCCGAGTGAAAAACACATTGGGGCTCAAAAGAATCTTCAACATGTTCTTTGTTCAGAAAATGTATTAAAATTTGATCAAACGTTTTTAGTATTAAGAACGAGCACCTCAAAGTTGGCCCCGCGAAGACATGGGCGCCGCCATCTTTGTTTGCATTTACGGAAGTGACGTCACTTCGTCCCACCAGCGTATCGCGGCTACTTGTCTTTGTATGATTTTCACACGCTCGGAATTAAAGTGGATATATTTTCATCGAGATTGCAGAGGAATTCTTACAGAAACCGGAATTATGATGAAGACGACATTATGAGAAAAGTTCAGAAGACTGGGAGGAGGAAGAAAAGCATTGGGAAGGCGAGAAATTATCAGACGAACAACAAGGTCTCGTAACTGCCATTTAATAACAGCAAAACAACATGGCTTAAAAGACTCGAGTGACTTCTGAATAAGTATAAGAACTACAATGTATGTGAGGTACAGTTAAGGCGTTTATCATCCTAAAAACACCTAATAAGTGAGAGAGTAGAACGCTGGTGGGACGAAGTGACGTCACTTCCGTAAATGCAAACAAAGATGGCGGCGCCCATGTCTTCGTGGGGCCAACTTTGAGGTGCTCGTTCTTAATACTAAAAACCTTTGATCAAATTTTAATACATTTTCTGAACAAAGAACATGTTGAAGATTCTTTTGAGCCCCAATGTGTTTTTCACTCGGGTATCCCTTTAATTAAAACACTGTTTTCCTGTCGGTATTACGTGAAACGAATGTAATGAAAAGGCATCAGTTTGACTAGGTTTTTTCATTGAACACACATAGTTGTAGGTTTTGTTTTCAATGTCTTTTTTTACTGTTTAATAAACGAGTAGCAGTGTTTTATCAGGTTTAAAACTTGAGGGTGCAGCCCGAGAGTTTTAGACCTGATAAAACACATGCTGCGAGTTTTTTAAACGGCTTAAAAAACGTCTAGATTTATAGAGTCGTGCAATTCAGTTATTTTGCCGATACGACTATTTCGGCTGAGAAAATCCAAGTTAAAGTTTATGTAAATTAGGATGAAATCTTTATCACATTTAAAGATCGCTTCTCGCTCGATGATTTCCTTTGTTTTTGCTTCATGACTTATTCATGATTTTTTTTACTCTATATTATAAACATGTAATCACATGAGTCCTCGTAGAATTAATGATAAATTTCACTTGTGTTTTCCAAGTTTGCAAAATTGGAAAACACAAGTGAAATTTATCATTAATTTTACTCGGCCCCATGCAATTACTTATACCAATTCCATTGGGACTGTGAAGCGAAATTGACATTTTTTTTATTTCAAATACTGTCTTGCACCTTTTGTTAGATTTTAAGTTTACAGTAAATCTCTTTCAAACATAAAACAGGAAGCACACTTTTTTCTTCAAACTGTCGAAAACTAGATTATATACATGTAACATATTTTTTGTCTACACTTTTAAAGAAACCCAAGATAGCGGGACCAAGATGACTCGAGTGATGTGGAAGTGAGGCAAATACAAGTTAGACGAGATGAAATTCTAGCCGATGTTCTGAAGTTGTACGAGGATGATCCCTCCATAAGCAATTGCAAACTGAACGTTCAGTTTGTAGGAGAACAAGGTGTAGACTTCGGAGGCCTAACTGAAGACTTGTTCTGTTCATTTTGGGAGGCTGCATTCGATGAATACTTCGAAGGCGATTTTGTGAAAGTTCCCTTGGTATCTCCAACTAGAATGTCTACTAGCAAGCCTGTTTTACAAGCACTTGGACGCATACTCAACCACGGTTGGAGACTCACCGGGAAAGTACCAGTAAGGTTTTGTGAAGCTTCTTTTATTTCATTGCTTCATGGCGAAGAAGCCGTCCCAGATGATGTGCTAAAGAGATCATTTCTGTGGTACATAAACCAGTTCGAGAGGGACATCATTTGTTCTGTTTTGGAAGGAGGAAGGATGGACCCCGGGAGGGGGGGGGGGGGGGGGGGGGGGGACTCCCCATAAAAATAGACGGGGGTGCTCGACGTGAGAAATGAAATTCACCCCTAAAAGATAGCAATATGGGCGTGGCTCACAAAAAAATTACCCCTAAAAGATAGCACTCCATAACCTCGTCTTTAATATTCGGATGGATCAAACTCTATATCGAAGCCGTAAATACCGATTCAACTTGTGGGGTCTCATGCTCGAGGATCCAGCGCTATTTTTTCTTGGCCACAAAAATTTTGGGTCTCGGAGACCTCTAAAAGATAGCAGACCTTTGGAAGACCCCTAAGAGATAGCACTGCTAACAATTTTAACCCCTAAAAGATAGGTCGAGCACCCCCGTCTATTTTTATGGGGAGTTCCCCCCCGGGGGGATGGACGGGTACAAGAAGGATGCTGTGTTTGGTCTCTACCAGAGGTTTTCTATGCAATGTCTGCCTGCAACATCAGAGGAAACAATGCATAAGCATATTCTCGCGATGGCACGATATGAATTCATACACAAACCAATGGTCCTGTTATCGTGGATGAGAAGCGCGGAATAGCCGAAGATAGTATCGTGAATCTCAAGCAGTATGTCCCGATTCCGAAAATATCCAAGATGTACGAAGAACTCTCACCGACATGTCAGAAGGTTTTACAGAGACTAAGCTCAGAATTTGAGGATCTGAAGCCCCAGGAGGAACGCGTATTCAATTTTTAAACCATTTACGTCGGTAGCATGGACGGCGATCAACTACTGAGATTTCTCCACTATGTGACAGGTTCCACAACTACTCCACGTGGTAAGGGTATAAAAGTGTGTTTCAACACTGCCCAAGGTGTGACCCGTGCTCCAAGTGCATCTACTTGCAGTAGTACCTTAACCATTTCAACTACATACGAAAGTTATGCACAGCTTAAGAAGGAATTTAATCTAGTTTTAAATAACAATGAATCATTTGAAATGAGTGTGGTTTAGCTATCAGTACAGTAATGTACAGTGGAAGTACTGTTTCTATACCATTACATTTACATTTAACGAAGTGGAGGTGAATAGTGGAGCCGCGAGATAAATATCCACCACTATTCACAGACACTGAGGTGAATAATTGTTTTAGTATATACCACACTAATAATAACTAATAGTTATTATTCATCTGGTTTCCCATGAAATCGAACAGCTCCAAAATGTCGTTTAGTTATCAGTACAGTAATGTACAGTGCAAGTACTGTTTCTATACCATTACATTAGTTATTATTCATCTGGTTTCCCATGAAATCGAACAGCTCCAAAATGTTGTGATTATATAGCTGTTCTCATTTGCATTAACGACAGTTATTATAACCAGCTATTAATCATACATGTATATAGCATAGATTTTGGTTACAAAGTCACGAAAGACCTACATGTCAATTCGCTACTGCATGATTCTTGCCATAGTGTGACTTCTGTTATTGGCATTGTTCGATTGTTGTTAGAACAAAAGTTTTGTTTTTGTAATTGTTAATGAACCTGTTAGCCCTTGTATAATGAAGACATTTTATCCGTGGAATATTACCAAATATCGCCAATTTAATAACTAAAACAAAGGATTTAGCACTTAATTTTAGCGCTATTTTTTTGGCGGATTTAGTGGCGGCACTCGACATTGCGGCTTTTGTAAGTCTTGGATAACGGTATGCGCAGAATATGCTTAGTATTTTAAAGGCGAACTTACCCTTAAACTGATCAACCCAACCACTATCAGACAGATGTGTTCCGGCGGAAGAAATCTCCGCTAATAAAGCTAGCTTGTGTGGCGGCTCAATTCAGTGCAAATGCCGTTCTCATATCGTACGTACGTCACATGCACCAAGGATCGAAAACAATCGCACCAATACGATGATCCGCAATTAGAAACTCTTAGTCCAGATTTTCAATGCTGGGAACTAATTTATTCCCCTACCGGTGCCACAAATAACAATAATTGAGCCGTCTGACATAGCGGAGATTGTGAAAAAGGTTTTCAGATTTTCGTTTCTCCGACTTGCCACAAGTCGATCACTTTGAAAGCTACTTTAGTACTTAGTTTTCGGCGTAAAATACTGGAGCCCCCTCGCGAAGCGAGAGGGCGATAGGGAGCGACGAAGTTGCGGCGGCTTCTGAAGTAAAAAATCAACGTATCTCATAAACGGAGAAAGTCTATCCGACGCACAACACAGACAAATTAAACATAACTTTTTTTTCCGAATACATCTTTGTATAGTTGCCGGGTTGATTTAGGGTTCAGTTCCTCTTTCATAGTTAATGGTTTTCCTTGTAATAATTACTGTTACGAGCCATCGTTACGATTGGTTATTCCTAGTTATTTGGACATTGACATTCTCCAGCAGTGTGATTTGTTTTTGATAGTCTGAGTACAAACACAAAGCCGTGCAACATTTTGCAATAAATAATACTTAATAACCCCAGTTAAATAATATGTAGTTATAGGCATTCCACTAATGATTTAGCACTATCTAGATCTGCTAGTATGTCGCACTGTACTACTGGATATCGCTATTCATAAAATATCGAAGAACGCGGAGTTGTGTATAATGATGTTGAATTACTCTTGGATGATGTCAACCGGCATCTCAAACGTTCTGTAGTTTGAAAGTGTTCTTATGGCTTTACAGTTTTCTGTAAAAAAGACACGATTCGTGAAAAATAAAGATCTAAAACAAGTTTCCAATACTATTTGTTATATATTTCATGTCTTATATCAAACATAGCGCCGCAATGGGCTTCTATCGCACGGCGGCCATGTTGAGTCCCAGGAGAATAAAATCCTTTGTTTTCGTCCGGTAAACTCGTTCTGAAACCCACCAGTGCGAGGCTACCGGGGCCAAAACTATTGTTTTATCCAAGATGGCCGAACTGCGATAACAGCCCATGGCGAACTCGTGGATGTAACATGTGCAGAGATGTTCACAGTTTAACTTATTATTGCTGTTGTGATAGCCTGTGTAGCCTGTAAAACCACGTGAACGATGACGTCATTGTTACGACTCGCTAAATTACGTTAGTTACCACATCACCACTAAGTGATATTGGGGAAACCCACTATCATGCCTGTCAAAGTTTGAGCTGCCTGTAATTTGGCTCAGCTTGGGCTCGTATACCTAACCTACTTAAAATCACGTGACCGATGATATTGAGCGAGCGTGTTAGGCATGAAAACGTACAAGGGTTTACGTCTCTATCGGCGGGACCCAAATGAGAATGCGTACTGGTTTATCGCTCGAGCACATCTACATGGTAAAATATTTGGTCGCTAATATAAGTACCCTGACGCTCACTTTATAGTTAGTAGCAAGAGGCTAGGGGATCCGACGATGAGGCCTTGATCAACGTCCATTACAACAGCAATGTTGCACATTGATCTTCAATAGACCGATTTATCTTGTACATTTGTTATCCCAATTCAGATCATGTGACAGCTCTCCAGAGGATTCAGTGCATTGTTATCCAATTAGAGGAAGTGATACATTTCTTCTTGGGATACCAAGAAAAACAAGAACATTACTCAAGGGAAAAGTCAGGTGACCTGAATTGGGACAACAAATGTACAAGTTAAATCAGTCAATTAATAATTAAATGAAATATCGATTACTCTTATCAATTGCCATTCCAAGCATTCTATTGTGGTAACATGTTAATGAGCAAGTGAGTAAGCGACACGATTTCCCCAATCACCGGATAACTCATTCCTGCACATGCGCGCATCCACGATTTAAAAATGAAATGAAGCGTTTTACAAGCTGCTGGTGAGAGTCGTGATAAAAGTTCAAATCTTTCAAGAAATAAAGTACAAAGTCAAAATAATGCTCTCGAAAGTCGCAATTCTGATTCTCAGTTTGATTTCACCCGTATGCGCTAGAGTGATTTTACTTAACCCGTGAAATATATAGTAGCGTATTACACACTATTACACTAATTATTTGTTCTCTTTTGTGTTTACCTTAGTATTACACACTAACTAATAGTTTCTGTTTCACAGGTCAAGTAAAATCACTCTATTATCCGGGCGTGGAACAGATACAACGTTTTTGACAACCTAAATGGTTATTATATTATATAAGTGAAATTAAAGACCGAGGGCGTACAATAAAAGAACAGCACTAAAGGGTCTAAATGAATTCACCGACGTAACACACACCAAGAGACAAGTCCCTGGGACTTGTCCTCTCGTCTGAACTAGGAAAAGTATTGTCGCCGGGACAAAATTTTATCCCCGGGACTTGTCCCTTCAAATCAAACTGGTTTGAATTGAGGGGACAAGTCCCGGTGACAAACTGACAAGATTTTTCCTAGTTCACACGAAGGGACTTGTCCCTGGGACTTGTCCCTTCGTGTGTACGCAACAAGAGATTTGTCCCCGGGACTTGTCCCTTCGTGTGTGCCGACCTTAAATGAAAACCTAATCAACTGTTAAGTGTCATTGACGCGACATGCGCAATTTAAAAAGCGAGCAACGGAAGATATCTCACGTGTAAGGCGCTAGCGAAACGCAGGCTGATGTTGTAACAGGACAAGGACTACGGTTTGAACATCAGCAGGGGAGACCGGGGCTGATTAGGAGGTTTTTATTCTATTCATCCCCGGTCTCCATGATAATGTTCAAAGCTGCCTCCAGCTATTAGAATCGGGTCTTTAGCAAATGAATGTACCAAGACCGCTGAAAAGGGTGTGTCAAGTCTATAAATTGCGTATTATGCCCTGATATTTCTGTCATTTGAGTTGGATCACCCAGAAGGACAAAAACAATGGGAACCGTTTCAGTATCACGGCAGCCGTACAGTAACCGTTCTGCAAGTCTGAGTTGTTGGCCTGCCCACTCATACTGACAAAATCCGTTCTATATCCTTTCCACTTACAAGTGTCCATCGATCGCATCAACCAGGAGTGTGATTCACAAAGCATAAGGCATCATTGTATATCTCCAATAGCTGAAAGTAATTCAATGTAAAGATCCAGGCCCTCGTGGGGAGTGTTTGGCATTTGAGCATGTTTTTCCTCCATGATGATGCGTGCTATAGATGTTCAAATGCATCTGCAGCTTCTGTATTTGGCAGTTCGCAGCACATTTCTTCTGCTACGCTGATATCATGATCAGTTTCCGAAACATGTTCGAGGAATGAAACAGTGCCAGTGAGTTCGGGAAGAAAGAACAATGTATCTGGCCGACCGGGCGGAGAGGACACTACATTAGATGATGGTCGTATTCTGTGGAGATTCCACTGCCTTGCGGTACCTATCAGTTCTTGTTTCAGCAAAGACATGAAACAAAATCTAAGGCACGCCACTTGAATAGGTTCACTCTCATTATATATCCCCTCGTCCTTGGTATCCTTAAAGAAATTTATCCACCAGTCAGTTAAAGTCTTTCGAAGGAACCCCCACCACGCCTCTATTCTCTGGTTGGATACTGATTGCCCATAGATAAAACTGCTCTCGCCAGAAAGCGCATCGTTGGCATCGCTTCTGAAGAAACGTTGAATAGCTGCAACGTTAACATTTTCCGTTCCTTTATCGGCACGAATTATATGGGGAGTGCCCTTTACCTTCTTAACACATTCTAGGAAATATGATGCAATAATACGAGGATTATTGTTGGATGCTCCGACCTCAAGCCACATAATACGGCGGCTGTACCCATCAATCGCCCCATGGATACAAAAACCATTAGGTTTCAGTTTGTCATACCCGTCAATATGCCAGATATAGTTTGGTCCTTTGCTTCGATATTCCCGTCTTTGTAGCTTATGTCTTCTTCGCTGCTCTACGCCAATGGGGTCAAGAGTCTTTAGAATTCTACGAACAGACTCGATCAACAACCAAACCAAATCGTTGCCTGAGCCTTTGATGCATTTGGCGGTATCCCAGCAACCTTCCACTGCCTTCAAGCTCTCTTTCGACTGCTGTTATTGCTTCAGTTGGAGAGCTATGGTTCCCTCTCTTGTACAGGCCACTCGAGTTAAGAATTCGATTAAGCTGACGAACGCTAATAGAAAAACCATGACCACGAAAAAGAAAGCCTTGAATCTCATAATAACCAAATCCAAGATTAAAATAATGTACAATTAGTGAGTTTATGTCAAGATTACTAGACTGCGCGAGAACAGGAATATAAGAATTCATACCACTGATCATGAGTCCTCCATCCATATTTCAATTCCGTAAACTTTACCACGATTGTATCACGTGATGAACCACGTGTATACTTAGAACTTTGGATCCGCAGTTACGACTTTGGATCCGTAGTTACCACTTTGGATCCGTAGTTACCACTTTGGATCCGCAGTTACCACTTTGGATCCGTAGTTACGACTTTGGATCCGTAGTTGTCAATTTGGATCCGCAGTTACAACTTTGGATCCGCAGTTACGACTTTGGATCCGTAGTTTTCAATTTGGATCCGCAGTTACAACTTTGGATCCGCAGTTACAACTTTGGATCCGCAGTTACGACTTTGGATCCGTAGTTGTCAATTTGGATCCGCAGTTACAACTTTGGATCCGCAGTTACCACTTTGGATCCGTAGTTACGACTTTGGATCCATAGTTACAGAATTTCCAAAAAAACTACCTACTTACAATGGCAAATTTCATTTTTGTAATTATTTTCACAAGGCCGGATTTGTTGTTCTACCGAAGAATTTGGGAATTTTGTAATTACGATTTTCTTTTATCTGGCAATCGCGTTTGCACTTCAGACGTGTACTTAAGACACGCGTTTATTTGCACTTAAACCTGAAATTATTTTCCAAATGCATTGCAGAAAACCCATTCTTCTTCGACAATGCAGTCCCTCTCGAGCTTCCGGGCCTCCTTCAGCAACCAAATTACCCTAATACGGCTAATAGGCGCAAACGATTACGTAGTCACTGAATGAAATACCCGCAGTGGGTGCAGCTTGTAGCTTTATAGCTTTCAGTATTTTTCTGTCTTTCTTACGAAATTACGAATAATTTGGTGCAAGTACGCAATGAAGCATTTCAGAATGCGGTCTCAAGCATGTTAAAGGGGAACTAAACCCTAAAATCAACCCAATGTCTATGCAAACATATATTCGAAATAAATAGGTTCTGCTATTTAATTTTTCTGTGTTGCGTGTCTAGGAAGAGAAAATTCGAAAACCTTACTCACAGCCTCCGGTATGTACAGACGGCTCAAGTCTCGTAATTTGTGACGTAGTATATGGGGAATAAATTAGTTTTGCCATGCTGTCCCCGACATTGAATAGCAGGACTAATGGCTTCTAATTGCGGACCATGCATTGTGTTTTCTTTGTGCTAGAGGTGTGATCGTTCTTCATTGGTATGTGTGACGTACGTTATGGGGAAATTTGCACTGAATTGAGCCGCCACACAATATAGATTTTTCAGCGGAAAATTGAACTTGGAGACTAATTTTCTCCTCATAGACGCGCAGCACAGAAAAATAAAATAGCAGAACTTATTTCTTTAGAATACATCTTTGTAAAGACGTTGGGTTGATTTTAGGGTTCAGTGAGCATGAAATCGAGGCTAAAGCTATTTTATTGATAGAGTGGCTTATGTTTGCCCGAATTCTACAAAAATAGCGGTTATTACTAATCTCAGCATTCTAACTCGTTTGAAGAGATTTTGTTGTAAAATGTCTATCACGTGACCAGCCACGTGATTACAAAATCTGGAAATTTCATGTCAAAATGGGCTGGTCACACTGTACTTTTAAAGTAACGATTTCTTGCTTATGTGATTACACATCTGGTTGTTTCTAAAGATCTGTTTGGAATGGTTGACCCTGATAGATTGTTAAGGCGAAAATAGAGAAAACAGGTCACGTGACCTGTCCTTGGAACCAGTTTTCCCCACTTCTCACCTACAATGACAAAATGTCAATCATTCCAGACAGAGCTTTTATAATAATAGTGTGACTCTTCTGTTCGTCCGGTGGGCAGCAGCAAACAGTGTATATTTGTAAACGAACTACTAACTCGGGCCGGCAGAGCTTGGGCCCTGAGTGGTTCCTGAAAATTTTAGCGTTAAGAATACAGCATTGCAGATCAATTTTAGATAGGCAGTGAACGTACGGGAACTGCTATTTTCTAGTTATGTTGTGAAAATTAAACATCCATAGATTTCACAGCTTTTTGTGTCCTAGCGTATACAAATAACGTGGATACGATGGTTTAAACTGCAGGTTTCTAGGTTTAGAGAAATAGATAGAATCCACAGGTAGCCGGCGGAGTAATTACAACAACTCAGACTTATTGTTTTTTACTTAATACAGTATGGCGTCGTTACCACGAGACCCGTCTCTTTCCCAGAACTCTCTTCGGCAGTGTCAAATGCCCCACCATACGCCCCGGGGTAGAATAATGCCCGACCCCCCGGCCGATATAAGTTTACAAATGCCCCACTCCCATGGCCAGGATCTCAAAGTATGCAAATGCCCCACCATGTCCCGGGGGGGATTGGCATTGCTGGAATTGACTGATGCATTATTGACCAAGCGTGAGCAAAAGCATGATATGGACTTGGATGAATAGTATCCCAGCATGCATTGCGTTTTTTAGCGTGACGTCATCACTTGCTTTCAACGAGCAGCCTGTGCACATCGCGTATCGATCCGTCAGGCGTCGCGTCATGGAGGAATGCTTCAGGCGAGAAAAGGGCAAAGATATACTGTTTTTGAGGATTGTGATCTGATTTATGTAACCAGTATTTCGTCAGAGAAATTTTCTTTATCTCTGCCATCACTTTCGTATATCGAACTCTGTTGTAGAGCTGTCCTGATTTGAGTTTTATACGGAGCCCTGTAAGGGCCATCCACAAACACAAATTTTATGAAAGAATATCGCGCGATACTGTTTTATTTTCGCGCGATAAAGTGTTACTATCGCGCGATTATAAGTCAGTATCGCGCGATGAACACTGTGTCGCGCGATAATAAAGCAGTGTCGCGCGATATTCTTTCATAAAATTTGTGTTTGTGGATGGCCCTTACATAGCTTACAGGGCTCCGTACAAATGTACCCCCTTTTGATATTTTAGGTAGAGGTGAACTCAACCTCGTCCCCAGGGTTTTCTCGGTCAGGTTGAGGTGAACTAAACAAAATATTCTCGCCGAAATGCGGCTTGAGGGCTCCAAGACAGTCAAGAAACAACAGATGGACAACATTTGATGTGGTATGTAAACTTTAATGGCTGTTTATTATCATTTTCCATCGGCTACATGTACGAGCGATAAAGTTTCATAGAAATCCTTATATTTTCCTCATGTTTGTGAGCCTGGGCTCCCTGTGCTTCTCTGAAAAAAATTCCCGTGTCTGATTGGCTGAAAAAGTCCCGTGACGCGTGATCACGCTCAGACCAATCAGAAGAAAAGGCGGGAAATGTGACAAAGAAGTTTCGCATTTTCATGATCAGCCATTTTGTTTAGGATTGGGAGCTGAAGTGCGTTTTTAATACAAGAGATCGTCCGAAAATACCAGGGAAGAACCTCTAATGACGGCAGTAAGCACTGAGTAAGTGTTTGTCACATGTTTCTATTGTTTGTTCTATAACAGGCGAGCAATTTAAATGGCAAATATTTACAGCAAATGGCATCAGTGGTGTTGGCGATGGCAGAATGTCTCTCCCTAGAACGTAATACTTTATTGCTTTTATCAATCACCGTGATACATATACTCAAATGCCAAATCACGTATCATGTTATGAACATTTGGTACATCATATATTATTAACTGTCAGAATCTATGAGGTACATATTAGCAAACGGTAAATATCGACTGGAAGGGGTCTAGAAAATCAAGCTTGTATTAAAAAGCTTCCTTGTAAGCTTCCCCTACTCGCATCTATAATACTAGAAAGAAAGAAATCTTAAGGTGTGATGGAAGTAATAAAGTATATAAAGCAATCACGATGAAGTGCTTTCACTTTGAGTTTTGGCGTGTGGTGGTTTGTACAAATTATGGCTTCTCGTGTTTACTATTCTTTATGCTGCCATAAAGTATATGTTGCCCAGTATCCGGCAAGTTCAGTTTATAACCGCCGTATCTTTACTTTTGTGGTCGGAAAAAAATGAAATTTCTTCCAGAGACAGCCTATTTTTAAAGCTATAAGTAAAAGGTAAGTCAACCTACTATCGCCGTATCGGACAGAACGCATGTAAACAAATAAATCTCTCCCTTGAGAGGCACACAAGAATGTTTTCAAGCCTGTCCGAAACTGTTCACTTTATTTAGAAAGCAAATATAGTGAAGAAAGCAAAGGAAAAGTAAGTAACGGTTAAGAATGTGGAAATTCGAGGCACACTATTAAATATTCCTGGGGGGTTCTTCAAGGTAAAAAGGGTAGGGGTGACCGTCGGAAAACCTAGAAAAATACCAAACCGTGAAAAAATTCCCACCCTAAAATGTACCTTGTGGTCTAAAAATAACCCTGAAAAATGGATTCGCTTGGACAACCCCTAAAAAATACTACATTGCCGATTTCAAACCCTAAAAAATGACGATCACCCCTACAAGCCGAATATAGGAAGAACCCCTCCCCCTGGAAAATAATCACTGTTAATCATCCACGTTATGAACTCGCTGGTTTGTGATTATCTCTACGATGGATGCCATGACGGACACCCAAAAAAAAACGTGTCAAACAGGGAAGGAAGAAAAACAAACAACCATCAGCATCTGATTATTGTCTCTTGTGCAAGTGTTTGTTTAATATTATTTATGACAGTTTTCATCGAATCAACAGACTGAAAATGACTTGAAGGGAAGGAAAGAAAATGTAGTAGACTAGTGAGACGTTAAAGATTTATACAACCACCTGTGTGAAGCGGTTAGAAATTTTGATTGAGTCACTTTCATGTTTACCCAAAATTTGTAGGATTATATGTAAAACGTTTGGTATTAATTTAAACAGAAATATAAGAATCCTGAAAATCAAAATAGTGTTTAACAGACTTCTTACAGTGTGTATACAGTGTGAGATTTGTTGACAACAATAAGAATAGACTTTGACAAACATGTAACTTTGATAGATAAGGCTTTTCCCAAAGCCAGTAGGCATGAAAACAGCAAATACATACATATTTTCCTTTGAGAAGTGCTAAATCAACTTCTCCTTGTTCACTTTTCAACTTTGGACACAAGCATCATCTGCCACCATTATTGTTCTGATGGTGCAGCTACAAATGCTGCACACCTGGCCTCACCAGTTGATGATAGATTGCTGTCATACATGTCAAACCAATTGACCAATGGGAATTTTCCATCACCTCACTGTCTGACAGGATTTGGGTTTCTTACAAAGATGTCTGTTGTTATCACTCTGGATTTCAAAAATTTAAGGACTTATTGTAGTAAATCCAGACACTTTATCATACTGTGCTATTTAACTACAATGTGAAGCTGTATAAAGTCCTGATGTGTTCACTTATTGTTGTAGTGATGGTATTTATTTTTACGACTGGAACTGAACTTTGTCAGTGACCACCTGCATTAATTTGCAGTTAAAGTGCAATAAGACTAAATATTGCATTTTCCTGATTACCAGCTAGCTGTGATCTGTTATTTATTAGTGTTGTGTTGTTTGTCAATCATCTTAAAGTAATGAGTTCGAAATAACCAGGGTTGATTTGGGCCAAGGGAAACCACAAACAGTTTGAAATAGCGGGAAGTTCGAGATAGCCCATAGTTAAATGACTGAAAAAACATGGTCAAAACCAAGGGAAATGAGTTTGAGTTCAAGATAGCGGGTAGTTCAAGATAACCAAGTTTGAGATAGCAGGGTCCTTCTGTATTTATTAAGATCCCAGGTAATATTTGGGTCTCATTGACAATTCTATTTTCTAGGCAAAAATCTCCTGTACATGTATGTGCAATGACTAATCAAGCTGGTGATTCTGGTATTTGTATGTCACTTAATGAAGATATACATGTAGTTGATGGAAGTCCTCCAGAAGTCCCTAGGTAAGTTACCGGTACATTGTACATGTATTTTCAAAAGTCAAAATGATATTTATTACTTTATTTAACCTATTATTTTGTAAAATTAATGGTTATTATTGAAATACACTATATTTTTGCGTTTTAGAAAAGTTAGATTTTGTTCTATTAAAGTGCATATGAGCCTTCGTGCAATTTTCATAGCTATGAACCTCGGGAAAGTTTTGAGTACCCCTGCGAAGAAATTGTTGGTTTACAGAGAATACTCTATCTTCTACGCTTGTTTGAAATCGTGGAAACGTGACCTTTCGTGACCCATGACCGCGTAAGTAAAAGCCTGGGTCGATGCCTCGGTAGACATCATTTAATTAATTCAACTTTGCAACAATTTGAATAAAAACTTACAATTTTCACTAATATGACTTTTTCCTTTACTAACAGCTCATAAACTGTGTATATTATCTAAAAATCGATGTTGTTGTGATAGAAAGGTGCCATGGAGAATAATGCATTAATGAGATGCCGTCGACCGAGGTATCGACCCAGGCTTTTACTTACGTGGTAATGGGTCAGGAAAGGTCACGTTTCCACGATTTCAAACAAGCGTAGAAGATAGAGTATTCTCTGTAAACCAAAAATTTCTTCGCAGGAGTACTCAAAACTTTTCTGAGATTCATAGCTATGAAAATTGCAGGAAGGCTCATATGCACTTTAAGGATTCTCTTGTAAGACCACAGGTAGCCCAAGCTAATGATTAGTATAAGGAATGTATAAAGCTTGTTATGCATGGGAATTTTTAGAAAATCTTAAGTGGTACGTACTAAAATGGTCAATAAAGTAATAACATTTTATGTGAGTGTTGAGAAGTTGTTCCTCTTCATTACCGATGAGTTTAGTTTACATTTTAGGTTTTAATTTTTTTTAACTTCCCCTATAAAAGGCAGGAGACATGACTAGAGATGCCATTAAAGTGCATATGAGCGGCGTCTATGAGTTATAGAGGTTTCTATTTCCAATATGCTAATTATGTGAGGCCAACAAAAGGTCACTTCTTTCTCCTTGTGAATGAAACTATTTCTGATTTATACAAAATATTTGGTAAAATCACTGATATACAATCATGTAACTCCAAATATTACATGGGTGTGTAGAAAAATATGTATATAAATCTACCAGAACATTTTTGTATAATAAATGAGTCCTCACATGTTGTCACATAATTTGCATATCGGAAATAGAAACCTCTAACTCATAGATGCAACACTCAAATTAAGAAATATTTTACAGTAAAACTATTTACTTGATGGAGAATCGATTTTAATGATAAAAAAATTGCGGGCTCATATGCACTTTTAGCCCAGTATCACAAGGCTTTGAGGCTCTGTGCTATGCAACATCCACAAGTTAAAAATGAAGAGTTGGTTCAGCTGTATCATGAGTCCGAGGAGACGACAGTACTATAAAATCTATTAAAGTGTGTATACATATGAAATAGTTCAAAATTAAATTCATCTCCTGTGAAAGCACTTTTGAAATGATTAAGGATGTCATTTTCTGTTTGTCTGCATCACATCTTCTTTCAGAGATATTCGTGTTTTTTTTTCCAATGTGCAAATGAGGTGATCTACGATGTTAGTTAATTTGAAACACCTTGAGAAACATCACAAAATGAAGAATATCTTGTCAAACAGTTGGTATTTTTTTTTTGAAAATTTGCCGATGTATGGAAATACACATCATGCAGGTTATGCTGTTGCCATAGTAACACTGAAAGTGGTTCAAATCAACTGACGTTATAATCATGTGCTTTGCATATTTGTCAAAAAAAAGAATACCAGTATCTGACTGCAATGAGACAAGTTTTTGACATAAGGAAAATGTTATCCTTAGGGGTGGACCATTAGAAATCCTGGGAGGGGGGGTGGAAAACTTTTTGTGCACGATATTTTTTTTAGCAGTGTGAGTTCTGCAAGAAATTTTTTTTAAGGCGATAGCTCTGCACGATTTTTTTTTTCAGTGCACATTCTATAGAGACTTTTCAGAGTACATCCTATATAGATTTATAGCCTGTGAATACAACCATAATATAATAATAATAATGTTATTTATAGCAGAGAATCTGTCTCCGATGAGTTTTTCAATAGAGCCCTGCATAACATAAATAAGAAACAAAACTAAAAATACATTAATAATCTAGAGTTAAAAACTAGGCTAAAAATACATTTATAGAGTGACTAGAGCTAAAATTTATGAGGCAATTCAAAAACATGTCTTTTGACATTTTGTTTAAAAAGAGTTAGGGATTTGATTTCCCGCAACGAATTATCTAAAGTATTCCATTCACTAAAACCTTGGTACAATAAACGTTGTTTGCCATAATTAAGCTTGATTATTGGAAGTCTAAAATCGTTCTTTCTTCTTGTATTATACATGTGAATGTTCTTTAAGATATTAAAATCATAATCAATGAGTCCATTAACATACTTATATATTAAAATATGACGATGTACAAGACGACGTTTGGAACGAGTAGGCCAATTGAGATTTGACAAGGCTTGTGCTGAAGAACTTTAAACAGGTAAATTCACTGAGAATTATCTTGGCCGCCTTATTTTGCAAAATCTGAAGATCGTCTATGAGGGTTGAGTTGTATTTGTCACCCAATATTGCATCAGCGGTAGTCAAAAAGTGGACATACTAAACTATTATACAAAGTAAGGTGTGTCTCGAGGGGCAATAAGTGCCTGATACGCTTGACCAGACCAATCCTTGGGTTTACTTTAATAGATAAGGCCTCTACCAGGTCATGCGAAGTCATATGCTTATTAATTATAATACCGAGGTACTTGATATTGTCAGAGCGTTCGAGGGGCACGTTGTCTATAATGACATCGATGCTAGAGCAAGATTTCAGTTTGTGTGGACTACCTATTAACATAAACTTAGATTTAGAAGTATTCAAAGTCAGGCGATGTATACGAAACCAAGAGGCCAATTTTGCCAAGTCATCAGTGATTTAAGCAATGTTCGATGTCATTGATACTGAAGGATGGCTACAGTATATCACGGTGTCATCAGCGTACATGGTCACTTGGCAATGATCTACAGTAATAGGAAGGTCATTGACGTAAACCAAGAACAAGAGAGGACCGAGAATACTCCCTTGTGGCATGCCAACTTCCACTGAGCACGAAAAGGACTGAGAGTCGCCTATTGCAGATATCTGGTGTCGGTTATCAAGGTAGGAGGTAAACCAATTTACAACTTCACTGCAAGCACCAATGGCCTTGAGCTTTGTCAGCAAAAGGTTGTGGTCCACAGTCACAAAAGCCTTGGACAGGTCTAAGAATACTGCACCAGTCACCTTGCCATTGTCCATGTGTTGTTAGAATGTTGTCAGTGAAGTGTGCTAAGCCAATTTCAGTAGATAACCTCAGGCGGAAACCAAACTGATTAGGTGTGACTATTTTCTCTTACGAGAGATAGCCGTAGAGTTGTCGATGTACAGCCCTTTCAAGAATCTTACTTACAGCAGGTAGAATATAATTGTGATAGGCCTGTAATTGTTAAAATCAGAGCGATCGCCGGATTTAAACAGGGCGGTAACTTTTCCTTGTTTCCAGATGGCTGGGAAAATACTTGAGTTCAGAGAACGATTAAACAGTTTGGTTAAAACTGCGGGTCAGGAGTCATACACACAGCCGAGTCACTAGTAGCCTCGAGCTGATTTGGTCTAAACCAATAGCTTTGTTTGTTTTCAAACCTCTTAATTGTTTAAAAACAAAGCTCTCGGAAATGTTCGAAAAGCGAAAGACACTGAATTTCACTGTTATTTGTCCTAGCTGGAGTAATGATGTCAATGGCGCCGACCAGAGATTGAAACTTTGCTGCTAACAAAGGTCTGATCGATCGACGCTGGCTCTGTTAACTGTACTCCATCAGATTCAGATTGGATAAAGGTCGGCTGAGAGCCATCAGAGAGCTTAAGCAACGACGATGGGGACGGCAGTGACGACGGGACGTAGAAAAGTGTTTTCTCCCGAAATATGATGTTTACTATTTCCTTCGTTCGCCTTTAATTACTTTTAACATCCATTTCTTCGAAAAATATGATAAGCATAGAGTTCCGTTCACGCCGAACGAAAAACGAAGTGATTTACTTTCGACCGTTCGCGTTCTCTTGTTAACGTAGAATATGGAGTTTTCACGTTGTGTTTTTGCAGACAACGGTTGAAATGTAGTTGACTGCGTGCATTTTCACGTGCAGTTATTGTATTTTGTAATTAAGTCTATTGTGTTATGCCGTCGTCCTAGACGTTGCCGTAGTCGTTGCTTAAGCTCTCTAATATTATTAGATCTTATTACGGCAAGTCAATCATTTATAGTTTTCCATAGAGCACCTGCATGAATTTCTTTGTTTTGTCTAATCAGATCTTTATAGTATTTAGTTTGAGCCGCATTTTTTTGTAACGATCCCAGTGATGCGAGGAATTTAATTTGATCGCCTTAGAATGCATATAGTCCCGGTCTTTCATTGCTTGGCTCCGATTCAGGCCAAATCAAAAATGCATACCCCAAGATTTCATTGTCCATGATGTTTTGCACAAGACACATGAAAATATTTCTATGTGCTCGAAATTACTGGCACAGACTCTGTAATATTCGAGAATGTGGACATTGAAGTTTACTCAATGAAACCTGACATTAAACTCGGTTGCAAAACTGCTGGCATCAGAGAATAATTTGAGGCTTCAGTAATTAAGGCCAGTTGATATTTCCATGACTAAACTAATTTTGTGAAGGTTGGGGAGGTTGTTTTCATCTGGAAATACCTGAAAATCAGTTACACAGACTGTGTGGGTAATCTTTAGAACTATATTTTGAATTGGCAAAACTGAATTGCTAGTATTTTTTAAAACAAAAATTGAACAATGCATCGGTTCCTTTGCAAGAATTTTTTTTTGTGCCGTAGTGCTTTGCAGGAATTTTATTTTGGGACATTTAGCCTTGCACAAATTTTTTTTTTGGACTACTCACCCCCCCTCCCAGGGTTTCTAATGGTCCACCCCTTAATCAATTTGAAAGGGCTTTCAAATGAGATCAACTTGATTTGGAAATCAGAGGTCAATCAAGAGACAATTAGAACAGATTTATAAATTGCTGGACAGGTGCTGTCTGTTTGTTCTCTACAAAATAATAATGTTCTTTTCTATTTTTTGTTAGCAGTGGATGTGATAAAGAAAATAAACCTTTTGAGCCGCCTACTAAAAGGTAAGAAGACAGCTGCATATATAAATATTACCCATTTTGGAGTTGAGTTAACCTACTGTACACGTAGTGTTGACCAAATCGACAGTGTCCAAAATGGTTCTGATAAAGAAATGAATTCCATGACAAGAAAATCACAAGTTTACTGAGTTTGGAGAAGATAGGTTTGATAATAAAATAATTATTTGCTTGTGAATAAGGAATTTTATGCCTTCTCAGATAGTTTTGTGTGAGGTAATATGCATCCGGGACATAGGTCTTAATGGGAGGAGTAATAATTAATTCACCCTCTAAGTGATGGGCGCATTCCTCATGACCTTCTCTCAAACAGTCATGGTTACACATGGCTTTGCATTCTGGCCCTCACCTTTATGACCCAGGTTGAGGATGTTGCCAAGATCATGTTTAAAAAGGATCCTGTAAGATAATCCAATATCTTGGATGATCTTGTCATGATCTTGGCATTGTTCTAGGTTAAGATCATGCCAAGATCTTGCACAAGATCTTGGCTTTGCATCTTGCCAAGGTCTTGCCAAGATCGTGTTTAAAAACCTGCACAATCTTGTGGGAAGATCTTACAGGATCCTGCAAGATCTTGCCAGATATTGGTAAGATCTTGAGGAAGGTCTTGCTCAATATCTTGCAAGTTTTTAGACAAGATCTTGTTATGATCTTGAGAAGATCATCCAAGATCTGGCAAGATCTTGGATGATCTACAGGATCCTGTAAGAACCTTATGCAAGATTTTGGTGTGATTTTGTGCAATACATGTATTGCTAAGATCTACCAAGAATATGCCAAGATCATCCAAGGTCTTGGCTTGATCTTGTGCAAATCTTGCCAGGATCTACCAAGAACATGCCAAGATCATCCAAGATATTGTATTATCTTACAGGATCCTGTAAGATCTTGTGCAAGATCTCAGCGTGATGTTGTGCAAAATCTTGCCCACATCTACCAAGAATGTGCCAAGATCTGGTAGGAGCATCCAAGATCTGGTAGATCAGCCTGGATGATGATATTACAGGATCATCTAAGATGTTTTGCATGATATACCGGTAATGCAATCTTGACAAGAGCATGTCAAGATCTTGGTATTTTTTTTACCTGTTTGCAGTACATAAATTATATGTATATAATAATTTATATAAATATTGAAAATAAAAGGTTGCAGTGTTCTCCCCAGACTTTCCCCCAGAGTGGTGTACTCATATATTTAATTAATATTCATGATATTTCTATTGCTAACAAAAATTACATCACATGCTGCTGCATTTTGCCACAAAATGTTGAAAATTGTGAAAAAAATCCCAAATTTAGGGGTGCAGCATTATAGCAGAGTATTTTCCAAAAACGTTTCGAAATGTGCCCCAAAACTTGTGACTGTCCATGAAAACACGGACCTTTGCCTTGTTGTCCACCATATTGGAGCCTTCAAATCTTGTGGTCAGCAGTCTACATTCAAGATGGCGGCCAAAACCCGGCCAAAACCCGTGTTTAGCTTCGATTTTTCATTATTTTTGTCAGGTTGATGAACTGTAAATGTCTTAGAACTTGAATGTCTAATGTCTGACATCCTCAAGCCATTTTAGATATGCTGAGGGATTTGAGAGCCAGAAACATTTCAGAAAAGTGAGGAAAATTTATTCCAACTTGTAGTTGTAAGCGTAAGTGACTTTTCCCAAACATTTTGAAATTTGAATTTGGGAGGTTTTCAAAGTTGTGGGTGCAAGGTTGGGGGTGCTTATAAGTAAGTGATAAACTACGGTAGGTGCTGTTATTCCTTTGTGAATTATTTTAATTATTCATAGTTCAAGATTGAGCAGAGAGGCACTGAGAAATTACAGCGTGGCAGAGTGCCATTGGCACCGTGCTCTGGGAAGAACATTGGGTTATGAAACTGTGGCTGGCCCAGTCTATAATTCTGTCTGGCCCTGCTATCTAATGAAATACATGTAATTATTATATACCACATACACCAGTGAATACAGTATCACTTTTCGTGCACTCTGATTAGCTACTCAAAACAGTGAATATTATTTCATATTCACCTCCGAGCAAAGCACCAATCATCTTGCATGAGTTTTTGTCCATTTGACAGAAAATAAAATAACTATTTGGTGCTGGCTATTCACCTGGAGTGTGGTATATACTAAAACGTTTATTCACCTCAGTCAGTGTTTGTGAATAGTGGTGAGGGACTTCCACAAATCTTCCTGAGGCTTGAGGGGCAATTTAATGAACTAATACACCAAAATGCAGTGGTATTAGTTTGTAATACTATAATTGCAGAGGAAGGGAAGTTTTAACTTTAAAATTTGATTTCAGTTTGCAAGCCGGTTAAGGAATAATAAATATCACAATTACTTCGCATTTTGGTCTTTTGTTTTTTTAAACAAACAACAAGGCCCCTGAGGGACAACTAGGTTGAGAATGCATGTTTTTGAAGTTGATAAATATTCAATTTAGAGTCAGTTTGGTTTTATTTGAAATGGCAGGACGATTTCAGTTCTGTTCAGAACAAGATGTTGTCAAAGTAAGGGAGGAAAGGGTCCCCAAAAATACCCAGAAACATAATTATGTTGTGGAGTGCAAATGTTTATCATTCCTGGAGGTTAGTACTTGGATGGGTGACTGCCTTGTGCAGATTGAAATAGGTGATCCCACATGGATTACGGTGAAGGCTATGATGAATACAGATCAGTTTTGGATCAATAATGTATGGTTTTGAGAGTCCCACATGGAGGAAGGATGCCATCTGGTACTTACGATGTAGTCTAGCCCAGAGCTGCAGAGGGGAACAAGGGTTGATGCCTTTGAACCTCTCATGTGCAGCCTGCATTGTCTTCTAATTTTCCCTCATTGAAGACAATGCATATTTCAAAATTTCTCTTGCATTTGTAATGAGCCAGGAAATTTAGTGGATACAATTTTTTTGGGAGAACAATGAAAACCGAGGTGATCACGGTATTACCTATAAAGTAAAAAATAATGTTATGTTGAATTCAGAAGGATGAAAATGTATTGTCGTCTGAGAAAGTTTGAAAACATGCACTGGATGGATTAATATGACTAAATGAATCCAGTGATGCATGGATGGTTATCAACTTTAGTTAGCATGATTGATCATTAAGTTACAAAACACATTTTGTGGGTTAGTAAGCTTCACATCAAAACAGGAGCACTGAAGGAGTTGTGTTAAAAATACAAACGAAGGTGATCACAATTTATTTACACTCTGTAGGATGCAATAACAACAGATTCAAAGTAGAAATAAGGGCCACATTCGTGTGAAAATGCAAAATAAAAGCATAAAAATATACACATGCGGAAGGCTGCAGATATAGTTGTGGATGACGACAATGCTGTTTGTTTGATTTGCGCATATTGTTTCTGTGTCCTTGCGCACAACCACAATGCACTGCTCTGGCAATGCAGCAAAAAAAAACGGATCAGATCATGCATGATCTTGGCAAGATTTTGCCAAAATAAGATCTTGCCAAGATTTATACAAGATCTTACAGGATGAAGATCTTGGCAAGATCCTCAACCTGGCGAGGCCTGGTTTGTAAGCAGCAGAACTTAATAAACGTTCTTGGTTGATTAAAATAATAAAGTTGGCTATGTGGTAATTACACATAGCCATTTAATCCCCAAACGTTGTATTCTTATTGCCTTGCAAAATAATGGAGCACAGCACTGCAGATAGCAAAAGCACTCCTGTATGCTTGAATGTATAAAAATGTGTCAAGCTCTCAAAAATATGAGTCTGAGAGTGTATGGATGGCTTTGGTGGATGCTGGTTTCTGAAAGCTTGTTATTGACAGTTAGTATTTATCCAAACATTCTCTCACTCAGTAAACTTACTCATTTTAGTGTGATTTCTCTTGTGATGGAGTTAATTTTTGACACTGTCTCAGTCCCTTACTCAGGAAAAATCTAATTCTCAAGAATTGGTGCACATTATGTGGAATAGTCTGTTACTTTGCTCGTTGCCTCAAGAAAGTTCAATTCAAACAAATATCAAGGACAGTCCTTGTCCTTGCCTCAATTAGTTTTTGACTAACTGTGAGTTAGCAATTTGTTTGTGTAATTTATTGTCAAAATTAATAATAAGATGACGAAAGTGACCGCTTTATTGTTGAAAATTGGCTCTTCACTATCATTTGTTTTATATTTTATTTTTGTTTTATGGATTCTGATCCATAACGTTCTGTCATCAAAGCCAACGTGATAACCACTGTAGTAAGCGAACATCCACCCTTGAAGTGTGGCATTCTTAGCTCAGTGTATGATTTATAGTGCCAGTCCTTTAGCATCCAAGGGCAGTGTGAGTATCTGTTGAGCAATTCACTCTTTTTACCGGTAGCCTTCTTGGATTCAAAGCTAGGCAATCCTTTGTTTTTTTGCTAGACTAAACTCGTTCTGATATCCTTCACTATCAGGCTAACCTTGCAAAAACAAAGGATTGCTTCGCTTTGAATCCAAGATGGCCACCAGGTGAAAAGAGTGAATTCCTGTTCTTTGGAACTCTATAATAATTATTTTAGAAACCTCAAGGACGAATGCCCTTGCTTACATGTAGAGGCAAACTTGGAGAACACATGAATGAAATTAAGTATGCATACTAAAAAGAACACTTGATTGAGTACATGTATATACAATCATGTAGTACGTGCATCTTGAAGTAATTATCCTGTTGTTGCATGCTTGCATTTTTCAACAAATGTTTTCGTTAGACAAACTCCTAATCATGTTTTCTTTTCTTAGGACAAAACGTGCTGACGCCCCAAAGACATACATGTATCATGTCAAGTTACAGCCAGACAAGGGTGCACGTACACTTGACTGTGAATCTTCCGGTAAAGAGAGCATTCTTAAAATGATAATGGAAAGATTTAAAGCCCAAAATCTTAATTACAAACCAAAGTTTGAGAACATGCTGTTCAAGAACTCTGCTAATGAATATCTGAACCTGGGGCTTCCCTCTGGTGTACTTGACGAGAAAGAAACTTACACATGTATCTTTAAGGATGACCTTGTTTACAACACCACTCTCCTTATTCGAGACTATGATGTAACAGAGTTCAGTAATGACTGGGAATTGAAACATTTCTTTGTCGATTTTGAGGACGATGCAACCCGTAATTTGTCCAGTGTCAGCCCATTCAAGAAAATCATCCAAGGCAAGGGCAAGTTCAGGGTAGATTTCTTTTCACAAGTCCCCTGTGAGACCGTGTATGAAGCCCTAATGAGAGATGGAAGATTTGGAAAAATTCTGCCAGGAAAAATAAATATGTTAGACAAACGTATACTTCGTCAATGTGAAGTAAAGTGTATACATGTTGATCACAAAAGTGAGCCTTGCCCGACCTTCCAAGCTAGCAGCTATGAGGGAAAGATCATTCGACTTTATAGTCGAAGGAATACCCTTCCGAATAAAGCATTGTCTCCTGATATTCCCCCTCGGCGTCAGCCAGAAGCTAATGCTCTGTCTCCACTGCCTGTGAAAGTACCTGCAAGGAAGAGCATAAAACAAGAGGATGCGAGCACTCTCATGAAGCCACTTGCTACAAGTACACCAAGCCGTGAAAAACACATTTCATTGTCTTCTGACAGCGATCTAGAGCAATTAATTGAGAAGCAATTTGGTTTTAAGACCCAAGTGCAGGATAACCCTCAAGAAGAGAAGAGTCGTTTGAAGAAAATAAAAAGCTTTTTTAAATTGAAATATGAGAATTTTGCTTTGAGTAGAGGTTTCAACATGTATATTAAAGGGTTAAGGGAACTCAATGATGTATCTCAGTCAGTTGGTGCCATCATCGTGGTAAACAATGCAGAAATCCCTGAAGTATTTGGGACCTGTTTTAGAACAGGGACAAAATATGTCATCACCAATGACCATGTCGTTGCAGAATTGGAAAAGTTAAAACCTGCATTGGATGCAGTGTATATCGACTTTTCGTATGAGAATGGTCCTTTTCCTACAGGGTCGAAGCATCTCTTTGAAGCTAATAACCCAACATGTATTGTGGCAAGGTCTCAGGAGTTAGATTATGCCATCCTGACTTTGAAAGATGATCATTTGCCACGGTGTGTATCATCGTATGGATACTCTATCCCAACTCCAGGACAGCATTCGTTTGAGGGGCAAGATAAATTTCTGACTTTAATTGGTCATCCCTATGGTGGGCCGAAGCAGACAGATCTCATCTGCCAATTAGGAACTGGTAATTTAGTCCTCGATGAAAAATTTAGGATTTCTTTAAAGCGTGATCGTCAAAATCCCCGTGATAAAGGGTATCGCGATTTGAAGGATCCAAGAAGGCAGAACTACCAAGTGAGTGGGTTCTTTCATGGTTCCTCAGGATCCCCTGGGCTTTTGGCTGAGGACAGGGTTCTGATGACTCTGCATTGTAGAGGATATGCCTTATATGATCAAAAAAGAAGCTCCATCGAGCAGGGCATTTTATTGTCTGAAATTGTGGAAGACGTCCGTCGCAAAATACCGAAAGATGTAAAGCTGGAAGAAATATTCCATAAAAGAAGTGTAGGTGTTGAACCTGGTAAACCCATGGATGAGTGTTGTGTGAAACTAATTGACAAGACAAAAACACACATGGAGGCATGTGCAGAGGTGGAAGATGATGTACCCATGGAAGAAGAATAACCGACTGGAAAAATGTGAGGTGCATCAGATACGAACTAGACCCATTATCAGCTCATACAACAGAGACTGTAGTAGTGGCCTTTCCATGGCATAGTGAATAAGGTTAAAACTGAGTACGCATAAGTAGTTGTTCATATACGAGTCACCAAATTCAACAGGGATTCAAAAATCTGCGTGAAATTTCAAATGCAGAGGATCAAGAAGATTTTAAAACCCCGTCGAATTCGGTAACAAGGATATTAAACATCTTCTACTACTCATAATCTGAATTATCACATGCAGGTATGTTTTATGTAAGCATTGTTTCTATTATTTGTAATTAAGGGTATCGTTGGTCTATTGTGTATACATGTAGGTATCCTGCTCATGGATTTTGTTTTTGGACTTGCGTGTTCAACAAGTGATTCAGTAGTATACAGTGTAGTTCGTAAGGGAGAGCACTAGAAATCTATGGGTTCTGAGAAAGGTGGTTCGAATCCCATTGGAGACAGGTTCTTTCTTTCTATATCATGTCACTTATGGTTGACATGTTAGTTTCCCAGTTATTATGGACAGGGCTTACAAATTGCAGAGCCCTAGTACTTTCAAAGTCGCCGCACTTTGAAGTGTAGATGAACTCTTCATGCGAGTATTGGATGGGGTGTTCAAAGTATGTCTCGTGGTACAAATTGAGACCTGTGGTTACGGATAGATCACGTGAAATAGAGAACCAATCGGCAACAAGGTAGTAAACCTCTTGTACCCAAGTTAAGACTAATCCAACTTCTACTACTCATTAATTATTCATGAGAGCAACTACCAACCACAGGCCTCAATTTGTAGAGAGAGAGAGGTAATAAACCTGTGGTACCCAGGGTAGATTAGTGTATACCACACAAGTGAATTATAGTGCTTTTCATACACTGATTAGCTACTCAAACTCTGCATATCCAGCATTACTATAACCAAGTTGCCGTCTATTGGCAAACTAGCCATTTGATTGGCTACGCAGGCGCCGTGGGTGTAGTTTGGATTGTAAACATCTCATACAGCACTTCTGGCATTATATTCAAGTAAAATCGTATGTGGGGATATGCTCATTGCCGCAGCCTATTGTCTTTTGCTACAGTTCTTAGTTGAACCATTACTTAATAATAAGATCCTATCAAAACCTTGCTTTATAAAGACCGACATTGTAACGAATAGTGCATCCGTCGTCGAGGAACTATATCAGCTGATAGTTGCCCGCGGAAACGTGGCGTACTTAAGGTGGCTCGCCTGGATTTTCCAGGGACGCACCATATCCACTTTGAACAGCTGCTACTCCACTGTCAGAGCACGGTCGGGCTAGACACTTCACCCATTTACTAGAAATAGAATAAACTTTCCAAAAATATAGGGTTGTTTGACATCGGTGTTACAATAGCAACACAGCATTGACGTCATGTATTTTACATATCAGCAATTTTCTTGAAATCTAGACCTAAACTTTTAAAACGACCTAGTGTTCCTTGTAGTCTAAATGTAGGCCTTCAAGACTGCAAAGTTTAAAAAAATGGGTTGAATATTTTCATTAAAAAAATTAACAATTCGCCTTACTTCCTGTTTAGTCGTCGAGAACTGTGTTTGCTAGCCTGCTATGCCGGACCGATTCAAACGCTGTTTTTAGCATATTTCATACCTGTGGCATAGGACTACTTCCCATGAAAATTTCATTCCATTTGCTTTATCCGATTTCGGTTTATGGAATAATAAGTAATGTAATAAATATGCTCATTTTACTCAAAATAGTAACGTATTTGCTAAGGATGCTGTAATTCGAAAACTAGTCAATATTTTTTTTTTTAATCCATTCACCTGAAATTCAACATGTACTACCCTTGCCCTGTAAATTTCAAGAGCATTGAATCATTTTAAGGGCACGAAATAAAAACAAAAACATAGGGAACTTTTACATTCACCACGCAAGCTTCATTGCTGTATCATTTTGTTTATAGCTTGTGTCTTTCCGAAATTTCTCTTTTGTCTAGATTCTACATACTTGTGTGCTTTTGAACAAACAAGTTTACCACGCATGCTACGCTTCGCTACCGCCGGAACGCTCGTGCAAATTCTGTTCTAAGGACAATGGCATGCAAATTAGTTAAACCATGAAGCTTGGCAGTGCGGGATGATAATGTTGAATAAGTGTGTTTTTAGTAACCGCCCGTGACGTCTAGACCACATTTTCTAAATATAAATTGAAAACGAGATTTTGTATTAGTGATATTATAAACCTTTTGTAAATATATATTATAAGTTATATTATAACAGCGTTACAACTGGCAGCGTGACTATTGTACTAAAAACAGAATTTGCACGAGCGTTCCGGCATTAGCGAAGTGTAGCAAGCGTGCATGGTAAACTTGTTAGTTCAAAAGCACACAAGTATGTAGAATCTAGACAAAGGAGAAATTTCGGAAAGACACAAGCTATAAACAAAATGATACAGCAATGAAGCTTGCGTGGATGAATGTAAAAGTTCCCTGTGTTTTTGTTTTTATTTCGCGCCCTTAAAATGATTCAATGCTCATGAAATTTACAGGGCAAGGGTAGTACATGTTGAAATTCAGGTGAAAAGATTTAAAAAAATATTTATCGACTAGTTTTCGAATTACAGCTTCCTTAACAAATACATTACTATTCTGAGTAAAATGAGCATATTTATTACATTACTTATTATTCCATAAACCGGAATCGAATAAAGCAAATGGAATGAAATTTTCATGGCAAGTAGTCCTATGTCACAGGTATGAAATATGCTCAAAACAGCGCTTGAATCGGTCCGGAACACACAGTTCTGGACGACTAAACAGGAAACGCTCTCATACAATTTTTTTAAACTTTGCAGTCTTGAAGGCCTACATTTAGACTACAAGGGACACTAGGTCGTTTTAAAAGTTTAGGTCTAGATTTCAAGAAAATTGCTGATAGGTAAAACACATGACGTCAATGCTGTGTTGCTATGGTAACACCAATGTCAAACAAACCTACATTTTGGAAAGTTGATTCTATTTCTAGTAAATGGATGAAGTGGCTACCTCGACCGTGCTCTGACAGTGGAGTAGCAGCCGTTCAAATTGGGTATGGTGCGTCCCTGGAAAATCCAGGCGAGCCACCTTAATCAAATTAAATTTACACATGACTCTCCCTTTCCCTCACAGGCAGCCCAAACTCGGTATCTGCACCGTGTGACTAATACAGTTTTCCCATATCCGACATCGTTTCCTAGAAAACAATGAAAACAATAAGATATTGAACTTTGAAGATCAAGTGTATCATATTTCAATCTTAGCGCTCTGGGACCTGGTTTAGTTTGTTTTCTAGCTCGCTTTTTTTCTTGTTTGCTCTGTACTATATTACTTAAAGACACTTGATAACACAAGTCAAGTTCTTCAAAGTTCAATATCTTATTGTTCATTTTTTTCTAGGAAACGATATCTGATACGGGAAAACTGTAGTCACACAGTGCAGATACAGAGCTTGGGCCGCCTGCGAGGGAAAGGGAGAGTAATGTGTACATTTAATTTGTTTAAGAACGCCACGTTTCCGCGGGCAACTATCGGCTGATATAGTTCCTCGACGTGGGATGCACTATTTGTTAAAATGTGTTAACCTCAGCCGATTTTTTTCACACGAAGTTGTTCCTTTTTAACTCCAAACAACATTGATTGAATAGGGAAGTGGCGTGGTGGCAATAAGAACGAAAACACTTAACTGTGTGGACATTACAGTGGGACTACTGTAACCTGGGTCACTTAGACAACAAGAACTAAACATTGCAATATGAAACATTGTAAAGTATATATCCTAGCATATCTATGTGATTTTCTTCATTCGAAAGACTGACTTAAGAACTAGTCCACTCATTTCTCCATTTGCCAGATCGAAGCTAGAGCAAGTTAAAATGCTATTGTCTTATACTCGACACTGATTGGCTCAAGTAACCGTAAGTTGGAATGTCTTGTTTTCGTTCTACAATGTGATTGGTTCTCGTTGTCTAAGTTGCACCTGTTTGTGCAGTCGCACTGTAATCGAGTGTCCTCCCTCGGCACTTTTTGTTTTCAGTTCTTAATTTTTTTTTTTTCATGTTTTTGTTGTCTCGTATACAAAAAGTAATGAGGACTCTTCCCAAAACTTTTTGGAACGACTTTTTTTTAAATAATCTTTATTGGTAGAAAGATAATGATTACAAAATTACGTAACAACTACTACGACAGGAACAAACAAATACAGACTTATACAGACTTGACTTATATTATTTAAAAAATATGCATATTTAAGACACTACCTGAAGCCATACAGGAAAAAAAAAAAAAAAAAAAACAGAGGTGAAATAAATTTCATTTAAGTAAGCCAAGTTAGGAGCTTGCTCCATTTTTCATAATGCAAAGAAAGTTTATCCTTTTCTCTAGCAATAACTAGTTCTATGACTGATTCTTGGAAGTTGGTCTTTAAGCTTACAGGTGTAAATAAAATATTTAGCTAGCAGAATAATGTGATTTATTAAGATGAAATATTCAATTGGCTCTGCCAACCCCAAAATAACATCGAGTTCATTTACATTTTTCCAAAATAAATCTTGTTTAACTAGAACTTGTTGAACTTCGAGCCAGAATGGTTGAAACTAAGCGACAATGAAATAGGAGGTGCTGTAAAGTTTCATCTTCAGTATGGCAAAAAGAGCAGATAGGAGACTATATCTTGCCAATTTTATAGAGCAAATGATTTGTGTATAAAATACGGTGAAGGATTTTGAATTGAAATTCTCGTGTTTTTTTTCTAATGTGCATTTGAAAGGAATAGAATAAATAAAGTTTCCAATCGATGGATTGTTTCTGCGAAGCAAAATAATTATCAAAATATCCTTTTGCAGTTGGAATTACAGCATTTTGGAAATAAATCAACGATAAATCTTTTTAGAAGTAGTTTTACTGAGCAAGATTAGGCTATCGCCCGTATTTAGAGATGATATACTTTGGATATCAAAAGGTTCTAACAAACTAAATATCAAAGTTGAATGATTCTTAAGCCCTGATTTCCATTTATTAGGCAGAGCGTCATAAATACTTCGTAAATAAAACATTTTTAATGCGTTAAGAAATTGAATATTTCCTTTAAGTTTAAGTTTTACAAACCCCTTTCAAAAAATATTTTTTGTTAAATACAGATTTCTTGTCTATACATATTAATTTATTGTTCCAAATAAGTTGGTTAACAATGCCATCTGGTGTACTTGGAATATAATTATTTAAATCTGACCAAGCTGCTAGACATTCTTTATAGTATTTAGGTAGATCCAAAGACAGTCTAGCGTATTCAAAATTACAATGAAATAACAGTTTACCACCTGCATTCTTTAAATAATAATTTAAGATGGTTTTCCAAGATGATGGCGATTGTTCAATATTTTTTTTGATACAGACGCCTCTTTGAGTTTGAATCATTGAGGTAATATCAGGCATCTTCTATTTGATTTATGAGCGCTATCCGTTTGATCTTATCTTTTCCATTCCAAAGAAACCTATAATATTTGATTTAATTATTTTATGAAGTTTTTATCGGCGTTAATGAAAGAAAGGCAATATAAGATTTTGGGAATTGCGAATGTTTTTATTATTTGTATTTTTCCTATTAAAGTAAGGCCTCTCCCTTTCTAGCCAGAACGACTTGTTTTGTCTACAACTAGCTACTTGTGCAACATCTAATGTGATGCACACAATCAGAAGCCCATACAAGGTTGCCTTCGTCATGTTTGACATTCATCCAAATTAAAATTACACTGAGATTTCATTTTACTTCTAGGGTATGCATTTTTACTCTTTTTGTAGGGGCAGACTTCACCGTTTGCAACCTGAAATGTTATTTTACCCTAATCCTAAAACAATGGGATTCTTTATCAGTGAAGTCCAATAGAATACGACCTACAGAACAGTGACGTCTAACCGTTTTTGTACATAGTGAAAGTTTAACTAAAAAAATATTTTGCATTTTCGCATATTTGATTTAAGAGGCCAGACGAGTTTGAATCCTGCATCTAAATTAAAAGAATACGCCCAAATTAGATAATTTTTAAAAGAGTAGCCGGTCCTCTGACGAGGGCTACAACCATGGACAAAATGTTGGAACAGTCGACAAAAATAACTATTATTAATATGAAAAGAAAAAATACTGGGCACAAAGTTTAAAACAGTTGAAGCTTCCCAAACCCCCTATCCCATTCATTGTTGGTTGTGAATGAATTGCCAGATTGAACGTGCGCGTAAAACAACATAGAAGGGAGGAGAGGGGGTTAATTTAAAGAATGCTTTCAAAAACACGAGCAGTGTTCCAACTCTTTGTCCGTGATTGTAGGGTTCGAAGCGTCAGCTGCTCCTTGCTTCCCGGTGTTAACTTCTTTACCAAGGTGGACCAGCTAACAAGGCTTTTAAAATATTGAAACCAATATTCCACGTGTATTCCAACTGTATTCCACGTGTATTCCAACTGTATTCCACGTGTATTCCACGTGTATTCCAAGTGTATTCCAAGTGCATTAAAGTATATTGCAGGAAAGGAATGTTTATGATATCTAAACGATGGTAGTGTTTCGAGTCCACAACCTTTTCCTCAAGCTTTCAATCAGAATTGACAATTACATTGTAAAGAGCACAGGACTGATTACTTCTAATTCAGAGCGGCTTTTGATTGAGTGTCTCCTATTGGCTGAGAAAGTAAACCAACCAATCAGAATCCAAAGTCAAACCAAACGCAAATTGCTTTTGTTTAGGTTTGTCATTGGCTCGCAGGGAAGCCATTTATGAGTTACTTTTGATTACTCGCTCCTATGATTGGCTGGCTGTGGGTAATTTGCGTTTGGTTTTACTACACTCAACTGAAAACTGCTCTAAGTGCCTGCTTTGGTTTTGCGTTTGCTTAGCCTTTCTATTGGCTGTGAATTTTGTTGTTGTAATTATCAGCCAATCGAGTTCTAAACTGAATAGGCCATTTATAGGAAACAGTCACGTGCTGATATATCACTTCAATAACCAATGAATTGAGTTCGTGATCCCATAGGAAAGGCCTTACTGAACAGTAAACAAACGCTGTTTTAGAAAGATTGACAATCATGGAGGTGGAAAATAGCATGACATGAGGTTAATAATTTTGCATCCAGGAATGAGTAAAGTGGAATCGAAAACAGTATCGTAGAATAAGTAGGAATGCAATCACGTGGTTGTACTGGGTGGCAAATAAATTATAATGCATATATTTAAAGGCACTGGTACGAGATTTGTAGTGTTATTAGCGGGCCTGTTTGTAAATGCTATTTTCCACCTCCAATCGATTGTCAATCGTTCTAAACAGCGTTTTAGAGAGCTTGTCATCTAGCAGTCATGGCAACGCCTTTCCCATAGGGATCACGAACTTAATTTATTCGTTAATGAAGTATTATATCAGCATGTGACTGGTGTTACGTCAATCAAACCGCCCTAAAGGCGTTGTAGTGAGGAGTTTTAGTAGTAGTAGACAGGTCTGCGAATCCACGTACATCTCAGTTTTTTTATATAGCATGCAGACCTAAGAAATATCTATATTTGTGGGCTTATGAATATTTAACAATTATTAACCGAAGTGGAGGTGAATAGTGGTGGATATTTACCGAGCCGCTTGTTTTAGTATATACCATACCAGTGAATAGCCAGCACCAAACAGTTTATTTTCTGTCAAATGGACAAAAACTCGCGCGAGGTGATCGCTGCTTCGCCCGTAGGTGAATAGCAAGGGATATTCGGCTCCGAAATAGCCAATCAGAGCGCGCGAAAACCACTATTCACTGGTGTGGTATATACAGCTATTTCAACAAGGTTGTCCCGGACAAGCGACATTCGCAGACCGCAATGGATTGTGGTTCTAACTGTGGAGCTGTGCGTAACGGATAAACTACGGTGTAATTGGAAAATCGATTCTCGGGAGACCATTAATATTCGTCTAAAGTTTTTGACCCAAAAACAAACGAATTCACCAGACTTTAGCTACAACCACAAATCGAATGTCATTTGTCAGAGGCGACGTTTGTTGAAATAGCTGTGTACTAAATACTGTTTCGTGAAGTGTGGTTATATATTGTTAAATTGCTATTTTAATCTTTTAGTTATCGATTTTAACGGTTCTCCTGGAAACCAACTGTTGTAAACTTGTTGAGATTCCGTTTTAAAATAAAGATTGAGCGATAGGTTTTGCGGAAACAAGCTTTTAAATGGTTACAGTGTACAAAAGTTCAAATCTCGACATGTTTTACACAAGACCAAGGGTTAAGAGGAAAATTGCATGAATTAAGACTTTCATAAGTCAACGGTTGTATTGGCTCAGTTTTATTAGTTACTAAATTTGGGACTTGTTGATAATAAATACGAAAATTCGAAACTTCTTGCAAAAATACTGTTTTTAGTAGAAATTTCTAGGGAAATGTTTAACAAAAAAAGCGTTGTCCTTGTGTACAATGCATCCTCGCTCTACAATTACCAATAATCAGTAAATGGCAAACGCGCTTGAAATACCGATTATTGGTATTACTACGACAAATCCTAACCCGAACCATAAACCGAACCCTAACCATCGGACGAGTTCGCGGGTAAATGACGTGTTCTCACTCACCTAGAGCTAGGGTCCACAGGTAACAAGAAGAGAAGGTAAACAAGAGAATTTTTTTTCTTGAGCGCTCCTACTCGGGCTTCAACTCGTAATCGTGTCCGTGTTGTGCTTGGCAGTGCAGGCGTCGCGACCACTACACTAAGCGCGTCTACCGCCGTTCGGATTTGGACAATTGTTTATCTTTATCCTTGACTGGTTTTAAGAATGTCATTGTTTAATTTGTGTTCCAGAATTAGCGATTGTTGATAATTGAAGAGCAAAAGCCAATTACTGATTATTGGTAATTGTAGAACGAGGATATGTTGTTGTGTAACATCCGCATTCCCAGTAACCTGTGTAGCGGGGCGGCGCAAGGGAGAGGGGAAAGAAAAGAGGGCTGGGGAGACGTTCCCAGTGCCTCCTCGACTTACAGGAAAATATAGAGGAGCAATGGAAACGAGAACGGGTAGTATAATTATGTTTTCGGCATATGTCCGAAAAAACCACGTGAAACATGCACATTAAGCTAACTAATTAAAGTTACTCCTTCATGGGGGTTTATCACGCGGAGGCCTTATTGGTTAGAAACGATTGGTTTTGTTCCATTAGTCTCACCGGAGCAGTTTCAGAACGAGTTTACCTGGAGAAAACAGCTTTTTATTTTCCTGGAACTCAACATGGCCGCCAAGTGAAAAAAAATAGGTACCCAGTGGGTACGTGTGTCTACTGCTTTTGTAATACAAATGTAAAGCTGAGGCCCCTCTGAGATTTTGGGTGGGGCTGCGCCACTGGGTCTCCATTAGCGGTGACCCTATTTCAGACCAAAATATAATATTTTCCATACCGTTTTTTGGACCTGTACTGATCTCTGTCATTACAAGATAAATAAATGGAAATGTACGCCTTCGTATTTTACTGAAAAAATCGTAACCTATTCCAGACCAAAATGTATAGCCTATTTCAGACTAAAACAGCTTGAAAAGCATACTCTTTTGTGTGGCATATACTTATATGGCAGGTGTACCCCCTGCAGGCAGGCTATAGGTTTTGATAATGACTTTCATTTCACTGGAATAGTGTTATGGTCAATGAAAATTGTTGTCTAGTCGTGCACTGAAAAGTTGGGGAAACGTCGGGAATTTTTTCCTCGATGGGTGGCAATAATATTAACCTTGAGAACTCTGTGTAAACTGAGAATACTAGCCAGCTTATACATACGCTGAGTCATGAAGCAGGGATTATCAATTTTATTGAGTTGTACTGATAGTTTTATTTGTATAATTACATTAGAAGTATTTATAACATAATTGACATTAATAATCTGAATGTGAGTCATAATTATACGAGTCTAAGATCGTCAAGGTGTGTATATAGATGACGGCCGCAGCTAGTGGGGGACAAGGGGGCATGCAGTTGCCCCACCTCCTTGATTTTTTTTTTCTAATGTATAACCAGAATGACATTTAAAAAAAGTTGTATTTACTAAATAATAACACAATAGCTATATGGTATAAAGTTTTTATTAATAATAAAGCATATAAAGGCTTTACAGTGTTGACTGCAATGTCATATTGGTTAATTAATGCAACTTGTATTATATGTTAGATAATGTTGATCAGCAAACATTTATTTTGTTGGTGGTCTCAGATGTTTAATTGATAAGGAACCAGTCATTATTGGGGGGTCTTGTAAACAAAATATTGGAGAAAAGGGGGGCCCCAAAATATTTTCAGGTACTCTAGAGGGATCTTGAAAATTAATTGGATACCAAAGGGGGGTTGCTTTAAAAAGAACATTTGCAGGCTAACAGGGTTCTTGCAATTTTTTTTATTCAAATCATTTCTCTTCCACCCCCCTCCAAGTTAAATACTAACTGGTCACTTGCAAGTTTTCATTTAACACAAATTTAACATACAGGGTGCTATCAAGAGAGTATAAGTAAGAGAATGAATCTCGTAGTGTGTGGCGTGTAATGATAATGTTGAATCAAATCTATTTTTAGTAACCTGAAGCAAAGTGAGCATTAGCCTGCAATGCAGGCGTTTCATTTGGGAAATCGCAATATATTTGGACGAGGGAAGAATGGAGTGAGGACAAAAAGGAAGTAGGGGGAGGGGAGGAGAAGGGAAGAGAACGCCTGCCCGCAACGACTAATTTTGAAAAACGCCTAATTAGTTATGCATGTCTGATCTGTCAAAAAATTACCAGTACAATTTTCCTCGCCGATTGTAGGCCTCGGGAAATGTACATTTCCTCCAAAATTAACAGGGTTATCAACCTCTAAATCATCAACGTAACTAATGTGACATCAAGCGAATTTAATTAGTGTTTTTGTTCCAAGTTTTCTATAGCAATTTGGCTGCCACCAAGCTTTCAATTTAGTAAACAATCTGATGCGATGTATAAACCGCAGTTTTGGGTTTCGTTAACATCATTGTTTGCACATCATGAGATGGGAATATAACTCGAAAGAATCTGAAAACAGCACTTTAACTTTCAAAATAAATTGAAAACTAGAATCAGGCACCATCGTAGTTCTTACATATGTGGCAGGAAGTTCATAGTTTTAATAGAAGTGCTTGAAATAATTTTATTAATGCGCTTGAATATGGTCGTTAACTTTTAGGCTTCCGCCACGTTTGCCCAGAAAATGTCCGAGGAAAATGAATGTTTTCTCCAAAATCAGTCGGGCTAATATAAAAATCATAAACATAACTTCTGTATAATGTCAAGCAATTTGGATTGCCTGTCTGTAATTTGTATTGTAAATCTAGCCTTCAATTCTATTTTAGAGGTGGAACAACGGCTTCGTCATCAAGGTCGGCACACACGAAGGGACAAGTCCCAGGGACAAGTCCCCTCGTGTGAACTAGGAAAAATCTTGTCAGTTTGTCCCCGGGACTTGTCCCCTCAATTCAAACCAGTTTGATTTGAAGGGACAAGTCCCGGGGACAAAATTTTGTCCCGGCGACAATATTTTCCTAGTTCAGACGAGGGGACAAGTCCCAGGAACTTGTCCCTTCGTGTGTGCCGACCTTCAAGTTTCCTTCATACGAACAAGGAAAATCAAACTTTCTCCCAAAACCCGGATGCTGAGACTCAGTCGCCATTCTTTCAACCTCAAGACAAGTTGTTGCAAACCTTTAATATTTCTGTTCCAGCCTTATTTTATAGAGATTTAGCTTTAGAGCAGGAACATTAACACGTTGGTATTCAATTGGTGGGAAGTACATCGACCTAGACCTTGAAAGTACCTTTGGAACAACCTCGTGACCAGGGTCTTCTCGGTCAGATCCAAGATGGCGGCTACTCCGAGAGAAGACCCTGGTAAAGGCTGAATCACGTGACCAAAACAGAAATCCTGGAGATTTTAATCACGTGATGTGGCATCCAATATGGCGGCCAAGCTAAATATGGAAATGTTTCATGACGTGTACAAACCATAGGTATCCCAATCCGGAGTGAGCGAGAAGCGATTAACGGTATTTCCACGCGACGAACGATGCAGTGAAAACAGGTCTACTAAATGGCTCCAAATGGAGTTTACTTGGATAAAGAAACAATGGAAAGGTATCACAAAGCTACCAGGATGTATCTAAGCTAGAAGAGAATCCTATAAAAGCCGTTAATTTTCCGTTAGCGTTGAAGTGAAGCGATCGATAGCACATGCTCAGGTTAAACGGCTTCTCCTGGCTTTACCACTGATGAAACTTACCAGAAAACTACCCAGTAATACACTACATCTATTGCTCTACCTACACAACCTACACATTGTAAGGTTATTTAAAATCGTTTTATTGAGAAAATGTGAGAAAATTAAACTATATACGAATCATCTCCGTGGTCTCAGCCTGGTTGGCCAATAAAAAGCATTGCTAGAATAACCTTTGCGTCATAACCGAAGAGCCAATCAGAATACGTCGTAGTTCGGCCTTTACCGGGGTCTTCTCTCGAGTAACCGCCATCTTCGATCTGACCGAGAACACCCTGGTCACGAGGTTGCCTTTGGAAACCTTTCATTTGACCGGTTACACACACTCTGCGAAAGCTGTATACAGTTATAGCTAATCAAGTTTGTAAATCTTAGGAAATTCATGGTAAAATAACTATTACTCACCACTCTAACTCTAGTTCCCTCAAACTCCAAATCGTTGTGACGAAATTGAAAAGACCAACTTGCGACCTCGTGAACATATGTCACCATCGGCATTTAGTCGTTATCTTCATTGCCATTTTGTGATTGGATATTGTCGCTAAATGAAGATTCCGAGTAATGCACGAAAGCCAACGACACATTCAATTTGTCCCGAATAAAACTTCACGACCAATTATCGACAATGTTAACAAACACACTATCTTACACGCGCCATAGGACTCGATAACATAGTGTCTGCAGCTTCTTAAGAAGCAGTAGACACAAAAAGCCCGGCATTCACCGAAAGGCTTGTACGGTGATGGCTAGATTCCATCCTCCAGAAGGACGCAATCCCGAAATGCACTGCACTAAAAACTGCACTAAAATACTTCGCAGAGAGCAGGAACTTGTCTATAAGGTACTGCCTGCCAATGAAACAGCATGCAGCATAAAAGTTCTAAAAAACTGTTATTGACAGCAAATCCCTCGATGGCGTAAGGGATACCGACGGTTACGATTTCGGTTCGAATCTTCGTAGAGCCGATAATTGTTTTTTATTTAACAAATAAATAAGCCTTAGCCATGTTTTATATTATCATAGAACACGATGGGCATTTGAGTACACGAGAGAAATGTTGAAGCACAAGCCGAAGGCGCGTGCTTTCAACAATTCTCGAATGACCAGTGTTTTTAGATAGTATTAAACATGGATTTAAGGCTTCTTTATCTGTTTCATAATATAGATTTACACGCGCGATGAAAGGAAACCGCCAGTTAAAAACAATATAACACGGCAAACCATGTTATATTTAACAATTAGACCCGCAACCCGAATGGGCTACGAGTCAATAGCCCATGAGGCGCAGCCGAATGGGCTATTTAACTCGTAGCCCTTGAGGGCGAGAGGTCTAATTGTTTTAGTATAAACTAACTAGTCGGACAGTAGAAAATAATAGAAAGAAACAAATTAAAGTTGAATTTTTTTTATTATTTCGTGAAAATGCGTGCGGTTTTTCTCTACCATGGGCTATCACAAATAGACCTATAGTAGGGTGGCCAATCAGAATGAAGGATTTGTAATAGTCCACTAGTTGGTTTATACTAAACTCTGTTATAATATATATTATGGGATCATCTTAAGAACGTGCGATTTGATTGGATGCTCAGCGTGCTTGATTTTGTTATAAATGCACGCTCAAGAAAAAAATCAAGCACGCTGAGAATCCAATCAAAACAAAACGTATCGGTGATTGTTTTTCGCGAGTTTAGAGCGGTTTTCAGTTGAGTGTAGTGAAACCAAAGGCAAATTAGCCACAGCCAGCCAATCATAGGAGCGAGTAATCTCAAGTAACTCATAAATGGCTTTCCTGTGAGCCAATGACAAACCAAAGCAAAACCAAAACCAATTTTACGTTTGGTTTTACTTTGGATTCTGATTGGTTGGTTTACTTTCTCGGCCAATAGGACAGCTTAGTAAACGCAAAACCAAAACACTTCCGACACTCGATTGAAATCCGCTCTATATAGCTAACAGAGATAATTTCATAGACTGGGAAGAAAACATGTCCGACTTTGAGTTGTTAAGGTGTGTTGAAGAAGAGGAAATAAAAGTCGCTTCCCAAAACTAAAAGAAAATTATCGGCTTCGTACATTAAAGCGACCACAAACTGGGATGCTAAAACGTTTGAAATTGAGAAAAGCAATGTCCACATTCTAATACAGTGTTACTCATTGAGAGTTTGATATAAAAAATGATTTAATTTAAGAAAAATGTCGGTGTTTTTTCTAACAGCCTGGTGTATTATCATGATCATTATAAAAACAAAAATAAAACAACAACAACACAAAATCTTCCTATTTATTTATATAGTTTTACTTATTTATTCATAGTTATTGTAAATTTGTTTATTTATTGTAAAATTTGTATAGTTATCACAAAATATCTTCCATGTAAATAAGGACTTATAGCACTACCCGCCTCGATTAGCTAAGCTATCTGCGGGTGTGTTAAGTAATAAATATTTATAGATACTTGTTAATAAACTTGAAACTTATTAAAACGAGAGGAAAGCGACAACACAACAACAAGACATGACTCACCAATAACTCGACGATAACTGTAATAAGCCTGCTTTATGCTGAAACCTGAACAATGAATTGCAAAGAATACAATGGGATTTCTCTGGTTTCATGTAGAAATTCGTTTCAGGAGTGGTTCCTGAATGTTCCTGAATGAATAACGGGCGATAAATCTTGCAGAGAACCCAGAACTGGCAGAATTTCAAAAGAGTAGATTGGCCATGCCAACGAAGAGAGCCTCAAAAGCTACGCGCAACACGGCCATCGGAGCAGCAGTTACAACACTGTTCCTTGGGATAAAGAAAATATCCTTCTTCAGACCACAGAATCAGTAATCAGTGTCAACTATGCAGTTGTTGTAGAAAATAATCGACATTCCTCAACTCACGTGTCCAACTCTATTGCCACTAATTCGCTAACGCTTTCTCTGTGAATGCTTTCCATCAGGCATTTTCAACGCCTTGCACTGTCACAATGTGCAGATAAACCTCTCCTGTGCAGACCAGAAATTGTAAAAAGAAAGCACTTTGTTTCCTGCAACAGTTTTGGCCAGATGACAATATTACAACTCATTTCATTTGTAGGCTCTTGCAATTTCTGTCTTTCACTTTTATCGATTGACACGTTCTATTCTTAGCAGTTTACTTCATCCAATAAGAAACGAGCTTTCAGATCGTCAATGTCAAGCTGTCACAATTGAACCAATCAGCGACGAAAAAAGTTGTAAACAAGTCAAGTACATTAAAATGGAGTTTTCGCTGTTGTCAGTTTGCTTTTAGATTTTTACGCGGGTTCTAAAGATAGCTTTATTTCCTTCGTCTACATTGAAGTTTATATTATAAAACAAATAAAAGATGGTTCTCCTTGTTAAATAACAAAATAATGCACTTTCGAGATCTTGAAAAGCTGCTAAATGCACTCGCGTTCCGCTCGTGCATCCGCAGTTTTTCAAGACCTCGAGCGTGCATTATTTTGTTATATAACAAGGAGAACCATCTTTTATTTGTTAAATAAAACATGGCTTTTAGCCAATCAGAGCGCGCGTACAATCGTATCTATATTATAAAGTTATATAATTGTTTTATATAGTTTTTATTAAGCACCTAGGTATTATTAAAGTGTCTATGAACAATATATTTTTATTTTAGATCTCAATTCTAAATCAAGTCAAAAGCAGAATGGTAAAATATATTTTGCTTTGAATGCTGTGTCGCTGAGTCAAGGAGGTTTTAATATATTAAATGCTAATTATATGACGTCAGGGCAGGTATCTGCAATCACTTCTTAGTGGCTGTCAATGGGCGTTTCTACGGATATAGGAAAACATATTTCTAACATTTTATGTTGAGTAATTTTTGTTTAGAAAATGTGAAATGATGAAGTTGAAGTTACTGCAGACGTGGAAAAAATTAATGATTAAAATCCAAAGTTCAATGGAACTCCCAAAAGGTAAGGATTTTTTTGGAGTTTCCGCACGTTTCGGATCTCGTTTTCCGATCTTCTTGAAACGTAGACCAGCACATTTTATTTTATTCGTTGTCCCTTGTTTATGTTTACGTATGTGCGTTTTTGTATCCATTATATAACAAATCATGTACATCGTTTTCGTTCTGACCGCCATATCAAATTGCAATCTGAATTTTGTTCCGGTGGCTCAGCTTGGTTCAGCTTGGTTTAGCTTCCTCGTTATTCTGAGCCTACCAGTGCTAATTATTGATCTTTCTATTCTTTCTCAACCTGTAATTATTATTAATTTCAGTACGAATAAACTTGCTGTTGTTGTTGTTGTTATATGTTATCATCGGTTGGACCATTTGCGGTTTCATTGCGGTTTCGTTTCTATGTACAAGATGGCAGATAACATAAGAGGATATTTGATTTAACAATGGATTTGAGAAGAACAATACAAGCTGTTTTGTTCGGATTTACATTTTTCTCCAAGCTGTTAATGAGGGAAAAAAAGATGGAACATGAGCAAATAATCGTGCAAGTTTATTTGATTAAGTGAAATCAGCCGAAATATTTCATCCTTCCCCTAAAAGATAAAATTCTGCCCCTTAGTTCAATTATGTTTTTCTTAAACTTAAGTAATTCATCCACGGAGACAAGAAAGCTACTTAATTAGAGTTAACTGAAGTGACGAGAACTGTTGCTCAACATACAGCACTCGTGTTCATGATTCAATGTGCTATTAGTGCACAATCGAGATACCGGCCGGTGATTTTTGATTAGCTCTTTTGCGCGTCTAAAAGGAGGTTTCAAATTCAGATGTATATTAAGCAATTATTGGATGAGGTTGAGCATGACAGCGAAAATTATCAAGACAGAGGTCTGTGTTATCTGCCGAAGGCTGAGGCTGATAACACAGACCGAGGTCTTGATAATTTTCGCTATCATGTGAAAACCGAATTCAATAATTGTTTTATTATACATTTTTAAGCTCAAGTTTTAGCAAAAGAGAAAGCTATCGTAAACGAAGCTAAATGAAACGCCGCATAAAATTGGGTTGTTTACGATTGGATTTCTGCATGATTCAATATGTTTTCTTTCATATTCAAGCTAAAAATTGCATTTATTTTACGAGTTTAGGAGGTAGAGCTCTTGGCTTTCTCAGGTTCTGACCAGTGTCCCTGACAAACTAAATTCTGCTTGTTCGAAATTGCATAACCCCCATAACCCCGATCTGAGGCATCAGAATATACCGGTACCAACTTCCATGTACTGAAGTGACCGGAATGTTGAAAGGAATCCCTAAAATGTACGAGAATCTCGTTTTGTGAGCGTGGCTCGAATTCATCTTCACCCCTAAGAGGTACCAATTCTAAAACAAAACATTAACCGATATAATCTTTAATAGCGATAAAGATGAGTGACACAAGGCTGCCAAGAGCCAGCTCGGCCGAGTGATTATTAAATAAAATTATAATTAATTTTCTGACAAGCAGTTCCTGTCATATCTTTTTTCGGCTTTATAAATAATACCCTAAAAGGTACCGGGAGAATGTTACGGTGGTCATTTTAGATTTAAACGCCCTAAGCGGTACTAAACCACGATATTTTAAGCCGTAAAAGGTACGACGATCATAGACCATAGACATAGACATTTTTTTATTTGGAGTCTTGTACAATAAAGTACATATAGACTAAAGTCGAAATAACTAGGCGAGAAATCCCAAGTAAACAGCTGACTCAGATGCAAACGAACAGTTTCAACCGAGCGGCTTCTGACATGTTGACAGTTGAATGGCCATTCAGAAGACGTGTAAGAATGAGCATTAGTAAAAACCAATCAGAGGAGGGTACATATAATCGTGCTACTCCGCTGGGGGTCCAAAACAAGCTTTCGTTCGTTAATTCGCAGACGGACTTAACCGGGGTTCAGTTCGGATGCGACGCAGGCTACCACCGGCCGGCCAGACTAGCTGACTACGATTGGATCGCCACATCCCTTTCGTAAATGTAAGAATTTTCCATCGAAAGCCCCTAAAAGTCATGTCAGCCCTAGAACAACTGAACATCTTGGTATTTCATTCGAAGAACCGAGACGATATAAGAATGTTCTGATGTTTTGTCTCCAGAAAGCTACGCTCGTCTCGTTTTTAATGTCCACATAAACCAAACTGGACAACCCAGGAATTACCTTCTGAGAACCACTGATTAATTTCAGCCAAAATGTTATACTTCTGTATTTTGAGTCTGCTCTCATAGGGAGTCGACCTAATTCTGGTCTGCAGGCATTATTGCAAGAATATTTACCGACTCCAAGTAACATTTTGCAGAATTTAATTTGGACATATTCGATTTAATCCTTATCTAGATTATCGGGATTGTCGACATCGTATATTTCACCATCGTATACATGCTGCCAACCCCCGGAGTTCTAAAATCTGGAGAATGTTGGTTGAAGCTTTGTTATGACGTAATGATTTCCGATTTTTTCCGAAGATACCCCGATAGCGTTCCGAAGACTTTCCGAAAGCACTCGGGAAAATGTCCATGACCCCTCGCGATCGATCGAGAGTCACTCGGTGCCTTTCGCGCATTCGCTAGCGTGCGAAATGAACACAAACGCAACTCAGAGTAAAATTGTTTATTTTTTAACGCTCGAGCCTGAAAAACGGCGAACTCAATCCATAAAATGGCTAAAAACCGGGAGATTTGAGGCTCTATCCGGGAGACCGGGAGATGAGGTCCAAAATCTGGAGTCTCCCGCATAAACCGGGAGAGTTGGCAGGTATGCGTATAGCAATATAGGTTTGATGAGGGAGTCGAAAAGTTTCATTGTTAATCCAACGTTAACGTTAGTTCTGAAATGAGCCCCCATTTCTTTTCTAAGTTTGTATCATTAAAGCCTAAAGGGCGATTTTCTTTAACTATTGTTTTGCTAGGTTGAAATTACCATATGCGCTGAGTATCAGCCCCAGATATTTGTAACATTTAACATTTTCTAGCATAATTATTCATTTTTTCGATCATTCCCGTCACTTTTATATGGGAGTACCCCCCTCCCCCCCCAAAAAAAAAACAGGTATAAAGGTGAAGTAATACAGGCAACAATTTCTTGCAACTTGTCGCGCAACAATGTTGCAGCGCGGTGTTGCTCGTATTACCACCTGCGCGTGCAACTTGCCACTTCTACTTTCTGCAACATGTTGCTGCAACTTGCAACATGGAAATTTGTTGCGTGGCAAGTTGCACACGCGGGTGGTAATACGAGTAACATCGCGCTGCAACTCGCAACGCAACATTGTTTCACGACAAGTTGCAAGAAATGTTGCCCGTATTACTCCACCTTTAGAGGGTGGGTTAACCAATGTAATGCATCGGTAACCGATCAAGTCTTTGGACATATGATATTTGCCTTCAACACTTTAAATATTGTGATAACTGGCAAGTCCCTTGGATGCCGAGGACTTGATGCGAGTTCTTGAATTATCCTGTGGTATATAAAATCTATGTCTCGTTTAACAAGATGGCGGCAGGTCATGTTTAACAATGCTCTGAGCGTCTTAGTATTTTAAGTGGATATGGGAGATACGAAATCTCTTAGAAAGGAGAATAATAAGTTAAAGCAACAAGTTACAACACTTAACAGCGAATTGGAGAAGCTAAAATCGCTAATATTCGGGCTAATATTACCGATGAACTCAGGAAGAAAGTTCACCGCGACCTGAGTTGCCGAGAATGACGAGCCCTCCCAAACATGCAGAGATAGAATCAAGTTTGGAGTTCTTAAGCAAAGGTTTCGACGACCTCCAAACGTTTAAGACAAAGTCAAAGAATAATAGAGATTGAAAGGAAAACCGAATCTATTTCAAGTGCAATTGATGAGCTTGAGCTTTATAGCTTTCGGTGTAACGTTAAGATCACAGGAGTCGAAGAGCGGAATTCGCGAACGAAGTTGAGTGAGCAAAAGAAACCGCGAGTCTCTGCGTTGCGCTGTTCAACGAGATGGGAGCATCTATTTCAATTCAAGATATAGACATCGCACATCGTGTCCATTTTAGAACCAGAGCGGATAACGCCACTGCCCACCGACCCAAACCTATCATTTGTAAGTTTGTGAGACGCTTGGCAAGAGATGAAGTTATGGCTGTTCGCCGAGAGATCCAGAAGGTTAGACCTACAGCCGTAGGACTGCGACCAGAGGCATCAATGGAACACACTCGGATTTATGATCATTTAACTCCAGCAAAAACAAAACCTACTATATAAAGCTAACAGGTTTAAAGCCCCACATGAGTTTCACTACTGTTGGGTAAAGAACTATCAAGTTCTCCTACGGGAAACCGAAGAGTCAAGGGTGACCTAATTCAACTCAAACACAGCCTAGGAGACGATACATGAAGTAACTTCTAAAGCTAAGTGTTTATTTAAAATTGGATAACTCTATTTTATTTATTTTACCTATGAACAGTAATCCGTTAAGATTAACTCATTATGGCTTCGCGACAAATAAAACAATGCAAAGAACAACAAGCTACTGCTGGCTGAACTGCCATTTTATAGTTGTAAAACTCTCTCGACTGTATACCCACCATTTAATAGCTTACTGGATAATAATCTTGAGTCCCACTATAGCTTATATGATCTTAACTTGTTTCAAATGAATTCTATCGAGAAAAGCATTGATCCTGACTGTAACTATTTGGATAAATGTCCACGCTCTAAATATTACTCGCCTCACAGTTTTTGTATACACAGTAAAATGAGTAGAACGGAACCTCGAGACATGTATTCTGATTGCACCCATAATACTATACTTCTATGGTTTTTGTACGCCCTTTGTAAAGGTTAGGGTGTTTTCTATTGTTGGGTAGGCCAATACTATCTACTTTCTGCCAAAAGAAGCGCCAAAAACCATATCCCACGCAGCGTTACGAAATCATCAAAGCAGCTCGTATTTTCGGAAGCACAAGCCTGTTCCTCCAGCATACCTGTGTGTGCGATTCGTCGACGACAATACGAGCAAGACGCTTGTGGAGTTCCGATGCAGGGTTCTTCAGCTCATCGCGAAATTCGCTCTCATTACTTCTTCTGCAGAACTAAACAGCACTTTGAAATTACACTTCTGTAGGATTTTAGGTCTGAAAATTCGGCAGCAGGATAACCTTTAACACTAGTGAATGCTTGGAATATCCTACTTTTTCCAAACCCAGTTGGGATTACAGCTAGAACATCTCTTCCAGACAAAAGATCTCTAATAGCCTTGCTCCTGTTCTTTCTTTAAATTCATCGCTGAGAGAATTCTCGGTATGTTTGTCGCCATATCAATTGGTTTCTGCTCTTATCGCATACCATGCATGAATAAATTTTAATGATTTCTGTCAATCACACATTTTAGCCAATAGCAATACGCGGCCTTCTGAGGCCGAGAGTTTTTAAAATAACCATGGCTTGCCGGCAGGCTCTCTCTTCTTCTCCCCCCATCACCCCCTCCCCTCATCACCTCCTCCCCCCTCTCTTTTTTTCTCGCCCCAATCCCCTTAATCTCCGCTCGCTGCGCTCCTATACTCAGATCCGCAACGCAGACTATTTCTCATCAATTTGGAATGAACTGGCTACCTAGGTCTGGCCCCAGATATTTTTTTTAATGCTTCGGGTGACTGGAACGCCAGTAAGCTGCTTCACAGCTTATTATAAACATCAGTCTATCCGAAACTATTTAGAGAACCTCTGGGATCATATCAGAATATCCTTGCCATTTTCGAGTTGAACGCGATGGCAAACATGAAATAATTCGCTTGCTAATCTCTTAACTTAAGCCGTCTCGCGGAGAAATTCTGATAAGTTACCGTATCTAGCTCTGTCAGTAATAAACCATTGAGAGACAGCATTGAAATCACCGGCGTTCCTATTCCACCGGACGACGATCCTAAAAGAATAGCCGTGGAATTGGGCCAGTTAATGGCAATCGAACTAACTGAACAATAAAAGGCAGAACCAATCCTGGCAATAAAAGGTAAGCGACTGAAAGCGGACTTACGATGGAAGTGCAATATCATTAATAAAAAAATTAGATTGGCTGGATAAAAAAAATTTGATCTGGTTTACCATTTTTGATAACTTCATTTTCTGTTGTTGTAAACAAAAGCTTAATCAATACATGCAAGAAACGCTGGTGTCAGACATATGTCACTTATAAAAAGCGTGATAGTCCAACACAAGTAAAACATTCGGGAAACACAGACCTTTCTTTTAGTTTACTTAAGCTTAAGAAACGTAAATAACCAACCGTTAGTATTGTTTTGCCCCGTCTTATTAATATTCATAAGGGCTCTTAACACGCATGCGCAGGATGCACTGTTTACCTCGTGCTGTTCTGCCTGTTTAACCAGATACACACCTGTTGTTATGATTATGATTCCATCTTTTCTCTGTCTCAAACACCATACAAATTGGTGACGAGGAAAAGATTTCAGTACCGATGAGAATGGAGAAGTAACCTATCTTTTTGTGCAAAACGCTCAGGTAAAAATATAGATGTTGAAGAGAAGGCAAAACTCTCCCAGAAACGCTTTGTTGTCACCTGTTTCTTCGGAAATCACTTTCCCCGCGCTTTACGTGTCTGTGTGGTGGGGAGGAGAAGACTGAACACAGACTGAACACAATCAGTCTGCCCAAAAGAAGTACATTTGGCCCTATTTTTGAGTCATTTTTACTCGGATAACTCGAATTCCCCGCTAACTCGAACTATTTTTCGTTTCCCTTGGCCCAAATTTACCCCGATAACTCGAACTCTGTTCTTATGACTTCTCAAAATATCAAGAAAATTGGCTGCTTGTTATCTGATTGTTACTTAATTTGATTTTAATTATTGTAACTTCGGACTGATCACGTATTTAACATTCATTTCACGATCTTATCAGTTGCTATCGGATGCGGTGTCTTTTGTATTGACACAAAGCCTAAAATCCAACAGTAAAACCTTTAGTCATCTCTGATCTCATTCACTACTCTTCTGGGGAGTTCAGTTTACACTACTTCAGTGGCTGACTATGTAAAAATCGATGTTACTTGCTTACAGCTCAAGGCGTTCCAATTATTTCTGTAAGATGTTAACAAAGTTATCTTGTCCAGAAAGCCTCAGCCTACATTGGACTTGCATTCCTTCGCCATCCCCCAAGTTAACGGCCTTGTCCGCTTTGTCCGCTCACACTGCATGAACTGCTTTTGTCTGCTCGCAAAAAGTAGAAGATTGTTTTTGCAAAGGCCAAAGCGTCCACTTTTTCCCCTCTTCACGTGCCCGACTACAGCTCCGTCTTTGAGAACACACACTGCGTATTTGCCCACGACATTAGTTGGCTCTGGGACAGCTTGTAGCACTTCACCGCGTCTAGGTTTCCAGTCAAGTTGATTATCATGATATCCCTTATCCCTGATGCCCATCAGATCACAGTATTAACAGAGAGAATAGTTCGACGATCTCAGCGACAGGGAACAATCACTTCATTTTTTCTGCCTCGGCAGTGAAAATAGGAAAACGGACATGGTTACTTTAATGTTGTTTTATATTTAGTTGGACTGTAGTAATACACTACAAACTTCGTTTATAAGTAAAACATGTACCCAAATGTTAAAGTTACACTTAGCTCGAAGTCATAATCTTTGGAATTTCTTGTTACCATACGCAAATTGAGCGATGTTTATCACAGAAGTAGATAATAAAACTATGTTCACGCTATATATCGTCACTATTATTAAAAATTAACAAAAATAAAGAAATTTTTCACCGACCCCGATATGATAACTCGAACCCCCGCTAACTCGAACTGCAATTTTCGTTTCCCTTCAGAGTTCGAGTTATCGGGGTTCTACTGTAGTTTTCAAAACGTAGGACATTTGAACAACTTTGGCCGTTGGTTCCGCCTAATGAATTTTTAGAAAACGTAGCAAAGCAACTGAAGCTTCCATCTGAATCCTCAAACATTAGTAGCCTTTATATGCGATGAATGCTGTCAAGAAAAGGCAAACATAACAGCGTGCAGTAAGACTAAACACTCAGAAGTGAAAACGTGCTACAGGTGACGGTCTACTGACTACCTGGCTGATAAACATAAACACGTCAACTGCTAATAACAAATACTCAGCAGGTCTCCTACATGATCTAGCTAAAGTCTGTTTGAAGCAAAGGAGAGCTATGATTGGTCAGTTGGAGGTCCATACCTCCCAGTACGGACCGCAAAATTGAAGCAAAACTGGTTCTGCATACTTTTGAGCCATATAAACCCTTTCAGTAAATGGTTGGATGCGTCAGTTGCGATTGTTTAACTCGTGCTTTCCTGAATAAAAGATCGAAATAAAATTCAGATATTCCAAGATGCAGCAGAGGCGCTGGTAACTACATTTTAAAACAGGCATTCAAGTCTTGATACACGAGAAAACGCTGATGACGTCATTGATTATACTTACATCATACTTTTTAAAATGATCTATAATAAGCATATTTTTAAACTCGAACATGCGGATGCGAAATCCCTCGGAACTGTTTTGCATATTGATAACATGACACCAGCGAAAAAAAAAGTTAGGCGCATGGGCTGTTCATGAGCCCAGCGCGAGTGTCCTGCCAGTTTCCCGCCAAAACTGAAAGTATCACCCGTGTTTTTAAATGTTTCGTCAAAAACAACAAAACTATTGTAAAGCTTAGCTTAAGACTTTAGCAGGTTTAAGTTTTCTTAATTTGTAATTCACTGTGAGTTTACTAAGTTAGTAAATTATTTACTAAAAATGTTCAAGCCTTCGACCTCAGAACTCACTTTAATAACAATCTGTATTTGTACGATCTCCTCAGAGCGTCCGTTCTTAGCGGCAAGCGGAGCTAGCACAGCGTCTTGACTACTTGCTGTGATAAATTCTCTCTTCCACTCATGGCCAACTGTGACTTATGTGACTGCTGTAGTGACTGCTGTAGTGACTGCTGCAGTGACTGCTGCTCATGTAGCTGTGGTGACTGTGGATGTACTGATGTACTGTGCAATCGATGCTGTTGCAACACGGATGCATGTCTTCACTGCTGTAGTTCTGGATGTGGGGCGCTGATTGGTTTTATAAAGGAAATATTTTACTGTGGCTTTGATCTCTGTGGCATTTGCTGGCGGTGCCGCTGTGTAAATTGTGACACTAACGAAAGAACGGTCATGGATGACTTCTTCTTCTGTTGTATACAAGTAAGTCATTAGGTTTAGATACAGTTATGCTGGACTGATCTAATTAACAGTTTCTTTTCTTTCACGCTTTTGCACTGGCGGCCATTTTGGTTCCTACCAACCAAGATGGCCGCTACGCTTAATTTGTGATTGTATTCCCTTACGAATGATTGCAACCCAAGAATTGTAATGTATATTCCCTTGACTTATTCACCCACGCATTTCCTAGACGGAGAAGTAATTTGCCGGAAAGGAGAAGATGGAAAACAACGGCATATGTTACGAGCCGGAACTCTCACTCTCGTGATTTCTGGTCCTCTGCATGTGCTATCCACTACAAGCAACGTTGGTTGAAAGTACAATGCGGTACTAGGCAAACATAACAACAACAAACTTTTAATAGACAATCAATTTTACAAGTATTATTGTCACCCGCAATTAGCGAACTAAGAGCTATTCTAGGTGGGGACAAAATACATTTGGTTACACTAACAATTAATTAATACAATACAGTGCAGAAGCTTTTCTGTAACGTATAAGTGAAAAATTATAAGTAAATTATAGAATAATAATGAGGGTTAATGTAGGCAGGATATAAGCTAATACTACTATTGCCATGATTTTATTGATTTAAATTTGATCTGAGACAATATTTGGGAGACCTCAACGTAGTCATCTTCTTTCTGAAGTATGTCGAAAAGCATTTCTCTGATCTTTGATTTAAATTGAGGTTTGCTAAGTGATTTGATTGATTGCGGGATACTATTCCATATTTGAGCTCCAATTCTTGAGAAGGAAGATCTCATTTTTTCAGTTCTTGAATAATTATTATTATCACGTGCATGCTCCTTTATACCTGATAAAATATCAATCTAAAAAGGCCGCAGAGGGATTTTACTTCAGTCCTAGGGGAAAATGGAGTTAATTTATCAAAATAATGGATATGGTAATTGCTTATCTGGGTACCTTAAAATACGTGTACCTTTTTGCTAATTTTGGGTCTTTATCAGTGAATTTCTAATTAGGATGAATCTTTATATAAAGATGTTTAATTAAGTTGAATCTTTATAAAAAGGTTTCATCCTAATTAAGAATTCACTGATAAAGACCCAAAGATAGCAAAAAGTACACGGATCATAAGGTACCTACAATGTAGATAACTAATTTTGCACTGACTAAATTTACTAATATCAGCAATCCCTATATCTACCTTGTTCAAATTTAATTTTGAATACCATAAGTACTCTACCAGACACAAATCATAAATAAATATACTCATTCCCTTTGTTATCAAGGCACCAAATATGGAACTCTATACCTTTATCGTTATGTGAGTCTTTGAAACTATTTAACCATAAGCAAAAGTTAAAAGAACATTTTCTTACCCTTTAATCCTTTTCCATACATGTATGAATTGTATTAGTGCTCATAATTCCCCTTAGGACTCATGTATATAATGTATATATATATATATATATATAGTATGTATATAATGTCCAAATGTCTTCAGGCCAACAGCTAGTCCAGCCAAGAGGATCAATAAAATTGATTCCAAGTTCTTGTCCACAGTAATTGTTATAAAAATTGAATAGAAAAATGTGAACGAGAGCAACTCAGGACTGTTATTAAAAATTTACTAAAACGTAACGTTTTAGTAAATTTTTAATAACAGTCCTGAGTTGCTCTCGTTCACATTTTTCTATTCAATTTATATATATATATATATATATATATATATACAGCCGTTTGCAAAAATTCTGACCCCCCCATGAAAATTATATACTTATATCGGTTGCATCATGGGTAACCCAAAAATGTCCTTTTCAGACATTTTTCTAACAAAAAATATATCAGGTAGGATTGAAAAATGTACGAGTTAAACATTTTTAGATCATATGGGCCCATCCGTTGAAGACAACAAGTTTTATTTTCAGTTTTAGTTGTACTAATTTATTCCATGCGTTTGCCATTGGGTCCGGTGGACCGAAACGCTGCTATGACTTCAAGGAACTCACTGTATTCTGAACTTTAATTTCTCCACGTCGCACTAGCTAGGTTTACCCTATTGCCCTGAATGAGGCTGAAGTATTCACTAAATTGATTTCAAACCTTGGAGCCTAGGTTTAAGCGTATTATCAATGTAAAACACGTTCTATATTATGGTAGTTCGATGTGTGCGATTCTGCCAAACATTCAACCAAATTAATTAAACACAGCGTAGCTAAGAACATTTTTTGATGAAGTCCGCAATGCGGTTGTAAAAATAGCATTTAGTTATTGGAGAGGAAAGAAAGATCAGAACCGAAGTTGTTTTAATCTGTTTAAATTATGGACCAGAATTAAATGGTTTTGGTCTTGTGTAAAAAATATTTCTTCTGCGTGTTACATAAATTTTACAATTGGTCGTCGTCAGTTAAACTCACATTGAGACTTATTCATAAGTAAACCTATTATTTACTTTGGCCTCACTAGGTTGTAAATTTATTGGTATTCCCGACAATCATTCAAAGATAATTTTTAGTAATAAAATAAATCAACTGATACACAGTTTGATTAAATCTTAACCACTTTATATAACTTAAAATTTATCTCGCGTAGAGTTCTAACGTCGTTAACTGCAAGATATGTCAGAATATAATTAAATATGCATCGCGACATCAAAACGAAAACCGCCCGCATTCAATTCTGAATAAAATAAAATATGTTTGATCAATACTTCATATGCGAAATAATTACGTCGCAAAAAAAAAAACGCAAAAGAAAACTGGTGTGTTCCCAGTGAAATTTTAGCTCTGTGGCAGACTTCATAACGGCAACAATGTTTTAGCTGCGTTTGACTTTGAAGTGTTGAATTTGGTTCAGTTTGTTTGGCAGAATTGCAAACGACTGGTGGAACTGCCATAAGATAAAATAGAACGTGTTTCAAATTGATAATAAACTTAAACTTAGGCTCCAAGGTTTGAATGCAATTTTGTGAATACTTCAGCCTCATTTAGGGAAATAGAATAAACCTAGCTAGTGCGACGTGGAGAAAGTAAAGTTCAGAATATAGCGAGTTCCTTGAAGTCATTAGCAGCGTTTCGGTCGACCGGACCCAGTGGCAAACGCATGGAATAAATTAGTACAACTAAAACTGAAAATAGCACTTGTTTTCTTTAACTGATAGACCCATATGATCTAACAATGTTTTATTCGTACATTTTTCAATCCTACCTGGTATATTTGTTTGTTAGAAAAATGTCTGAAAAGGACATTTTTGGGTTACCCATGATGCAACCGATATAAGTATATAATTTTCATGGGGGGTCAGAATTTTTGCAAACGGCTGTATATATATATATATATATATATAATCAGAATTTAGGTGAAAGAGAAAATATATAAGCCCTGAGTGGGATTCGAACCCACGGCCTCGGTACACTAGTCCGATGCGTTAACCACTACACCACCAGGACGACCACGCTGGAAACGCAGCCGACTTTGGGTTATGTGGACCGTGAGTTTTCCCAGGCATTTTCTCTTTCGGGTTCGGGAAAACTCACGGTCCACATAACCCAAAGTCGGCTGCGTTTCCAGCGTGGTTAAGTTAAACCTGATAAAACACTGCTGTTCGTTTATTAAACTATCCTTAGTATATTCACTGGGGCTACTCGGTGATGGACGTCATACATTAAGATACTAAGACGTTCAAAGTATAAGGATGATAGAAGGGATTTCGTTTGTATAAAGTAAGGAATTGCATGATCTCTTGCTTTGGCAAAAAACCAACCGAAGTGCTCTTTACTGTAGAGATAACAACTTATTACGATATGTTTTGGCACATTGGCCCCAGGCACAAATGTCATAATTTAAATATGGGGTTATTAGAGATCGAAAAATACTAAGTAAAGGTTGACGAGGGATGAAGTGTCTTAATTTTGCAATTGGGCATAGATAATCTAAATGTTGTTTCCAGGAAAGATCAGAGACTATAAAGATTTTTGAAAATTCCGTATTTACTTCACGCATATAATATGCTAGAGAGATTGCCTTTATTTAAACACGATTATAATTAAAGCATAAGGCTTATGGGGTCGTGTATCATCGGCATTTGTGGATTTATGAATGTCATTTACATAGATCAGGAATAGTAAGGATCCAAGGACTGACCCGTGGTACACCACAAGTGGTTGGTTCCTGATCTGATATAAAATCATTTACTATAATTGTTCGTATGCGATCTGTTAAATAAGATTTAAACACCTCTAATACCGTAGTTATAAAGTTTTCCTAAAAGTATTTTGTGATTCACCGTATCAAATGCTTTTTTAAGATAAACTGAATTCCACAAGTGTATTGCGTACAAGGATAAAACCTCCCTATTGTGAAAAAAGCATTTTATTGGTTTTCCCGCGCTCCGTGGTATGGGATTTATCTACCCAGAGTTCCGCGGAGTATTGTTTTATACTCGGAAAGTTCTCTTTCCTTCTCATCTTATTTTGTTTCCAGCAGGACACTCTTAGGGACAATACTCCTCCTGTTCAAACAAGCACAATACCTCATCAGCATGGCCGTACCAGTGGCACGGTTCCTCCCGTCAACAGACCGGGAAATCCGACAGCATTTAAACCACCTTCAAAAATAAAGACAAAGCAGATAGGCAGTAATATTGATAAGGAATGCAGAGATTCTAAAACAGTCGAATGAAGAAATACCTACACCTAAAGGCGAGGTGGTTCAGATGCAACCTTACTTTGACTGGTTAACGTACAATATAACGCTTGTTTACCTGATATAATGATTGTTCGTTTTACCACAACTTGCCATTGGAAATAGGAGTACATACCACGGATTACGTCATAAGAAACAAATTTACGATAGTATACCGTGATATGTCGTCTTCTTTACCACGTTTTGCGTCATCGCCTGGTCAAAATTGTTGTGGATTCACTCGGCTAGCGCCTCGTGATGTACGATGTGTACTCGGCTAGCGCGCCTCATAAAATCCACAACAATGTTGACTAGGCGATAACGCAAAACGTGGTAAATAAGAGGACATACGACGGTAAACTATCGTAAATTAATTAAATATACACTGTCATAAAACACTAAATTCAATGTTTGAAAACATTGAAGAAATGTTAAAAGCACGCGCCTAGCGCATTCGGCCGGCTTGTACTTTCAAAATTTCTCTCTTGTTCTCAAATGCCCGTCGTGTTTTATGTCAGTATGATACATGGATAAAGCTTCTTTATTTGTTAAATAAAAATTTGCATTGGTGTAGGAATAAATAAAAGGTTTTCCACTAAAATTGCTTGGATTCATTTTTATGGGTGTTTTTTTGCTAATTTGTTTTCGGATTGGGCTACCTGTGGCTTACGGTCAATATGGGGCGAGGAGAAAATGAAATAAAAATAAGCACATCAGTGATGAAGAGGAACAGGAACAACTTCACAGCACTCAGGTTTATTGATCATTTTAGTACAGTTTTATTTTTTTCCTAAAAATTCCCATATTCCTTGTAAAAATCATTAGCTTGGGCTGCCTGTGGACGGATGTACGTCATGCCTTCGTTGGCGACGGCAATGGCTGAAGACGCAAAACAAAGCGAAAGAACATTCGTATCAGAAAGAGGTAAGAATTGTATTTATTTAAATAATGGCAGAAGAAAGTAAGTTAGCAATGCAAGACAGGGGGAAATAGTTGGAGCGTTATAATTATTATATAGAAAGGTAAATGCCAACAAGAGAGGAGGAGGTAAAAGAACGAATTCCTGTGCCCCATGATAATTATTTGAAATCTATTTTTAGTTTTACGACACCAGGGACCATTATGTCGCAGCGTTTTCACAAGTTAGGTTATTTTTAGAACGGTTTCCAGCTATTCTTGGGTTGTAATCATTCCTAAGGGAATAAAATCACAAAAGCGTAGCAGTCATGTTGTTGGTACAGTTGAACCTCTCAGTGCGACCACCTCTCTTAAGCGACTACTTACCCCAAAACGGTTTTGTCTCTCAGTCAAAAATCACTGCATTTGATACCTCTCGTAAGCGACCACCTCTCGTAAACGACCGCGACCACCTTTTGGGCTTGGGAGTTGGATTTTTCTTTGTTATTTTACATCCGGTAAGCGGCCATCCCAGAGGTCAAGTACAGTAATATATTTTCAGCAAATACAGTACATTACAATTAGCTGATTACAATGGCTTTATTACTGGAGCGAAAATTTGCGGAAAGAAGTGATAGAGCATCATCAACAGGGCGATGCCGTAGAGAGCGACAGTGACGATGATTTTGCATCTGACCAGCCTTTGAAGGCTCCAAGCATCAGCTCGGTTAGAGAAGCAATTGAGCTTGCCAATCAGTTGGCAGGGTTTGCAGACTGGAATGGAAATGAACCATTATTCTCTGCAGTATCCCGTGTTAGTGACGTATACTATTAAGAGGTACAACTGAAATCGTTCACACAATCCTCGATTAAAAGGTTTTTCAAGCAATAAACTGTAAATATTTTTTGACACTATCAAGCTCCGTTTATCTGTTGAAGTGCATGTTCATGTTGGCTGAAAAGTTTAAAGGTTTTGAGGTTGGAGCACTACAAACCCATAATAATAAACTGTAGTGATAAAATCTGTTGTCGTATTGATATTCCATGTCCCTAGAGACCAGATATCATATTACTAAAATTTGGGCTTCCTGCGGTGGTTACTCTCGTAAGCGACCACCTCTCGTAAGCAACCACTTTTCCAGGTCTCGAGGGTGGTCGCTTACGGGAGGTTCAACTGTATAACAAAAGTAGCTAATGAGGCATATTTTGTTACGCCACTGGTGCAACCCACTAATTGGCGGGAAAATGATTAAAAAATAGCCCAACTTGTGAAAACGCTGTGACAACTATAAAGGAGATCGATTATGGACGCTCCTGACGACACTTGATGTAAGTTATTTTTATCTCGTTCTGGCAGGCTATCCTCGTTAGTTACCCATTGTTTATAATCCCTGGATACTCAGCATCGTAAACCACTCCTTATCCACACAGCGGTCAAACGTCTGCGCATGCGTCAAACGTCTTGCAACAACAACATATTCCAAAACAAATTCAAAGCGATGCGGCGGCCGTCACTGTTCACACATCCGTTTTCAAGCCTTGAGAAACTTTTTGGTAAATTACGAAACAATTTGGTAAACTCACAGTTTGAAGTTTGTTCAATTTTCCGTCGACTGTGAAAATAAAAAGCTTAACTTTGACGTATTTTTCTTAACTTTTGGGGGGTAGAAGTTCACTGTAATAAGTTTTAAGGTAAATTTTGCGCGGGAAATTCGCGCGGCCGCCCACCAGACTGACCGTAATACGCACGCGCAGACGTTTGACCGCTGTGTGCTCCTTATCACAAGAGCGCCACTTTACGCCAATGACTGAGGTGTCTTTCTTAAAATAACCAGGCTGTGTCCGGTTATTCTAAAAATAGATTTCAAATAATGTATGGGATGCCAATGAAAGAGAGTGTAGAGTGGGAACAAGTTAATTTATAAATAATTGATTAATAATTCCTTATTACTCGGGCTGCCTGTGGCAGCACCGAGTCTAAATCTGCAGGCCGTTTTTTTTTTGTTCGGTGCAACAAAATTTCTACGCATGCGTTAAATTATGCATTAATTGTTGACGCTAATAGATTTATCCAGTCGCCATCTATCAGCTTGTTTGAGGGACGTTTCGTAGCTTTATTGCCACATTTCATCACATTTCATTTTACTTTCGGTCACAATACATACCAGCGCAAACACCGTGATCGGAAGGCCAACCTTAAAATAATTTTGACCGCGTTTTTGGCTGGTTTACCGATCTTGTACGATCTCTCTGTGTACCGCGTTATACAGGTATACTCCGGGGTATACTGAATAGCTGATTTATAGCGAAATATAGCGATTTACTAGTAAATATATATACTGTGGTTGAGCAGTTATGGGTTACTATCCTCTATCGAAGTCTGAAGACATCTGAACTCCTGAACTGCGAGAGCAACACTGCATGTCGCTCGCCAGCACAAAATAATTTATGATGACCCACGCAATATTCAACTCTCAAGGTGAACTTAAACAAGAAACCTCTCACGGCCGAGGTTTTGGTTCGAGAAATTAAAGGCTTCCAACAATTCCCTTTATAGTTGTGTAATATAATGAGCAGACTGAAGTTTTGGAATGAGGGTAAGGCTTTTAATTAGTGATCCAACAGGCATTTCAGTTAATAACATACCAAGATGGACTCGTAATGGCAAGAACAGCAGATAAAGTTACACAGAGGCACACAAATTGACATAGCTAGCTCCATCACAGGATGGACAGGATACAACTTATAATATGGTACAAATATAAACATACATTTGAGACAATCATCTATTAGTACTCGGAACCTGCAGTATAACAGAACAGCAGACTAAATTGTAAACGTGTGTTATATGAATAAGTAGTGTTTAAATTAAAAGGTCAACATATGAGAAAAACAAAAATATTAAATTACATATATACTTGGGGAGCAGACAATGAAAGAGGCCACTCCTAAAGACTGCTAAATTCAGCTAATAATTCTTCCCTTCGGTTATTACTAAGAGGATTTCAAATGAAAGTGTATTTCATTTTCAATCTCATGTGGCCCGAGTGAAAGCCCAGATGGGCTCTTGTTGAAAGTAAAACATCTACTTGGAGCTCCGCTTATCAGCCCTTTCGTAAACTGTAAAAGGACTGGGACCAAGTGTGTAAATTTTATCGAATTTAATAAAATTCATAACTACTTTGTTTGAGTAAATAAGAACCGAATGGCAAGAATTTAAAAATAACAAAAATAAGAGAGTTCAGTATGGTTTGGGGGGACGTTGTCTCCCCAAATTGTCAAACACTTCCTATTCGGTTCTCAGTTACCCAAATACCTTCAAACTCGGTAAACATAATAATTAACATGGCGTCTTTCTGGTGGTGGGGTTCATTTTTTAGAAATATATTAAAATTAGTTTTGAATTCGTTTAAATTTGCTAACTCGGTCCCAGTCCTTTTGTAGTTTACGAAATGGCCCCAGGTCGTGTCAGAAGGTAGCTGGAAATCAATGGATGAATCCATGGATAAAAGACCCGAACCTATTGCCTGACAACAAACCTCTAGCACTAAAACGTTTAGAATCGACGGAAAGACGGTTAAAACAGAACCCAGAGCAAGCCAGTGCCTACAACAACCAGATGGCTGAAATGAATGAGATGGAATTCTCGCGAAAGTTATCCAGAAAAGAAGTAGAAGACCACAAAGGTCCTGTTCACTACATTCCACACCACGCCGTGGAGACCTGAAAAAAGAAGCACACTGGTGCGAATCGTATTTAATTCTTCATCTGTTTACCAAGGTCACCGACTGAATGATTATTGGATGAAGGGACCCGATCTTCTGAATAACATTTTTGTAGTTGTTCTGAGGTTCAGGGAGAAAGAGGTCGCCATAATGGGAGACATCTCGAAGATGTACCACCGAATTGTCATACCAAAAGAAGATCAACATGTACATCGCTTCCTTTGGATAGAGAGCCAGACGAGAGCCAGACGTTTATGTTAATACCGTACTGACGTCCGGGGACAAGCGAGCGCCTGCCATGGCACAGATTGCGCTTAGAAAAACAGCTCAACAAAACGAGAACGATTATCCAGAAGCCGCTGAAGCACTCAAGAAGAACGTCTACATGCAAGGGCGTATCTAGCCTATAGGCCCGTAGGCCTGGGCCTACACATTTTACAGCCTACTTGTCTTATTACAAGTGAATGTTGGGCTCGAGGAGCTGTCGAAATACACAAAACATGACCTGAAAGTGCAGCAGAAGGCATTTGCGAAAGTCTAAATCTAAAATATTTTCGGGGAAGCATGCTCCCGGACCCCTCAAGAAGCAACCCTTACGGAGCGGTTGTTTGGGCCTACAAATTTTAAAAACCTGGCTACGCCACTGACATGGATGATATTTGTGACTCTGTTGACAGTGTAAGCCAGGTACAGAAACTAATGTACTGAAGAGTGGAGGCTTTAATGCGAAAGGCTGGACATCGAACAAAGCCTTGAAAGAGAACACTGACGAAGAAAGGACAGAGGAAATGAAGATGTTACAAGGTGAATATGAAGAAAAGGCCCTAGGAATAACATGGAACCACACGACGGATGAATTTCGCTTTAAGGTTAAAGCGAATTTCCTGTAGTTTATCGTGTCCACGAAACATGAGACTCAACATGACCAAGAGGAAGGTATTGAGTCAATTTGACCCGATCGGTTTCTCAAGCATATTAAGAGGGGAGAGGAACGGATCAGGGAGGAGGGAGAAACGGCTAAAAAAAGACGACGAGAAGGGAGAAACAACGAAAAAATATAGGGAGAAGGGAGAGCCAGCATAAAAAGGGATTATTAATTTATTTTAATTTAAGTTTTTTGTTTGTTTGCGGCCGAAACCCAACCAATTGCGGTCCAGACGACGTCCCCCTTTCTGAAAGTGACAAAAATATTTCACATTTTAAAAATAGGCTGTGGAAAGAGGGTTTAGAACTGCGCAAATCCCAACTTGGAATAAAAAGTTGTATTTTGTCAGTCGGATACAGCAAAAGAAAAGATGGCCAATGTTATGGCGATTTCACAGAATCGTTCACGAATGACCAATGGCACATTGACTTGTCAAAGGTTCAATGTAATTCCGATTTAGTGATAACTGAGAGAGCTGTCGAAGCCAAAGTTATTATATCTAAAGTACAACCACGACACAGACCTGTAAACTCAGCTCTCCCCAACTGCCAAAATCAACTTGCTCAAAACAATGAGAACTGCAAAGGAAATTCGACATCTGAGCAAGTGCTCACAGAAATAATAGCTCCTTCGTTAACAGCTTTGGATCCACCGGTGATTTTCTCGGGAGACACAGAGGAGTATACTTTGTCTACCTGCGACTCTTTTCTTGTAAATGAGACAGAGGAGTTACAAATCGAAGAGCATGAATTTGTCATTGATAGTTTCTGTACGACTGATTGGCCTGATTGTAGTCCTTCAAAGAGGCCCAGGTTAATCACAGGCAGCCCAAGCTCTGTATTTGCACTGTGTGACTTATTTCACAAAATTCTCAGATAAAGAAAATAAACTTACCTTAAGAGTTTGTTGTTGTCCTGTTGTTTCTCTGGGGTCTAGAAATGGCGGTTATGGGGCATTTCTCTCACTTTGGGTTTTTCTCTCTTCTCTGTCTAAAAGAAAGGCGTAATTTCCTCCGTCAGGTGAAAGGTAGGTAGTTTTTCTTACCCCAGAAGTTTTCAGACTTGAGAAATCATTATCCTAACTCTTCCAAATGAACTCATTTCTTTGAAAAAGCTCTTTCATTCTTCGTCAGAAACTACGTGTTTGCTGCTATTCGGTCATGACTATCGGACGGATTTTCGTGCGAAAAATCGGCCTCAAGTGCCTCGTGGTTTGAATTTGAGTGTGCAGCCTTTCCTTTCTTTTAGACAGAGAAGAGAGAAAAACCCAAAGTGAGAGAAATGCCCCATAACCGCCATTTCTAGACCCCAGAGAAACAACAGGACAACAACAAACACTTAAGGTAAGTTTATTTTCTTTATCTGAGAATTTTATGAAATAATAGTCACACAGTGCAAATACAGAGCTTGGACTGCCTGTGGGTTAATTAACACTGAAACAAGGGAAAGAACCAGTGAGTGCCAATTAGAAACATTCGTTCCTTCTTTCAATGTTCCAGTAACCAATCAGGAATCATCTGATACACATTCGATAAATCTTAATGAAGTGTCCCAACTGGCCATTTAGATATTCAGATCAATTTGAACACCCATACGAATCTCGTTCCTAACCAGCTCATTGAAGACGAGATAACGGCTCATGATTTGGCTGATGCCTTTGGACCAAACTGGTATGAACATAGTGATACTGTAGTGAAACATTTGCATGAACTTCTCGTATCTGGTGAGCTTCCAAAAGAACATATATGTTACAAATTTCTCAAAGATATCATTGGGTATATTCACTGCATGACAAAGCAGGACAAGCGTCAACAAGTTGCTTGGACATGGAACCAGGACGAGCATTTGTCCGCGAAAGCAAGTGAGCTGGGGCTCAACGAAGCCGTTGGTTGCTTGGATTTTGCCATAAATTTTCCAAGCATCGTAGAAGAAGTTATGAAGAGAATCACTAAGCTCCCTTTTATTTTCTTCACACATCCGAAGTCCTACTATGAAATTCCGCAAGATTTCATTCAGTTTAAGGATCTGCCAGCCATTCCCAAGGCAACATATGCGGTGCAATTACAATCTCGGGACATCATCAAACTGCACGACTACCGTACCGGAAAAAATGGTCGGAGGCCGTAATAGTTGCCACAGTACGGAGTGAAACTACCACGCACAGATTTTCAACGCTGCCATTGGTTTATATGAAGTGGAGGCACCCGAAAGCGTGGATGTTGACTTCTCAACATTCCTTAGAGGATCTATAGTGATGAGAACACCTCTGTCGTCCCGCAAACTGAGAAAAATCGTCTTCTATAAGGGTACTGTATTCCACAGAAAAAGCACTGAAGAAAATGAGATTCTCATAGTTGCAAGGGAAGATATTTGCGACTCTAATTCCTCTATAAATGCAGTCCAAGATAGAGACGACTGTCTGCATTTTATCTGGGATTGCACCAATAAGCTTGGTGCAATCGTTCCATTCAACTAACATTCAAATTGACTGTGCTGTGGAGACTGCAATTGAAACTGGAGGAATAACACTCACAGAAGATAAGTTTGAGGAGCTGCAAAGTATCGGTGGGGACATTAGTGAACTTGTTCCTCGAGAAATGGAGGAAGAGTGTATAAATGGAGGAAGAGTGTATAAATGGAGATAGTGACAGTGACAACCAAATGTCAGACGAGCAAATTGCTCGATGCAACATATCAGTACACACTCGTAGTAGCAGACAAGTTAGAGCACCTGCCAGGTGCAATGACTTTTTGTAAAGGAAGAATATACGGCTATGATTTTATAATCGACACAAATTTACCACTCTGAGGTGAGCGACCACGACTTGGATATTGAGGAGAGGAACGTGTAACATGACTTAACCCCAAAGTTTGTACAATTCTTTCACGTGATATATTTAAGGTAACTCGAATTACACTGTCTTATTAGACTTATTACACTGTCTTCAGTTACGCAATGAAAAGCTGCAACAGCGTTATTAGAGAGAAAAGAGGAAAAACAGGGAGGAGGGAGAAAGGGCATAAAAAATAGGGAGGGAGGATATTTAAATGCCTGTTCCACTCCGCTCTATTAAGGCCTGACTCGCTTGTTAATTTGACATATTTTTATTTAAAGGGAGGCTTCCTTCCAATCTTTGTGAAACTCGGTAGGCTGTTTGTTATCGGTATTTGTAACAATATGAACTACTTGTATCTTTCAAAGTGGTGTCACGTGACTTGAAAACGACTGTTAACGGTTGAAACCTTGGGACAAAAACGGGGTACGTAAAGTGAACTTAATTGAATCTTTTTTCTTCATTCTTCTATGACTCATAATAAGGGTTTGAACGATGCGCCTTTTAATCATGTCCAGATCATAACAGAAGTAATTGATTAAAGGAAACAGGTCACGTGACAGTAAAAAGTAAAATATCTTATAATATAAGTGACCGATACCACCTTAAAAGGCACAAATGCAATGCAATTGTCATTTTAAGCAGTGTGATAGCAAAACAAAGCCAAATTTTCCTGTGTAAACTTCTCCCATTGCAAAGAACTCGTTTTATGACGTCACCAAATGGGGAATGTCACGTGACACTAAAGGAGACTTCCATCTGATTAAGAAAGTCAAATCTTAGGTATTTTCATATTTTGGACAACTTACATATAAATACAGCTATTTCAATTAATGTTGTCTAGGAGAAGGGAATAGGGAATAGGGCATCAGGGTATTATAAGTATAAAAACACTTATCATGAATTGTGGTTACGACTTATACGACCTGGAAGACTTAGTCGTCTTAGCTTACGATTTATTTATCCATTTTTAGTCTGTGAACATCCATCCGACATTTTTAATTTAAAATGTAATATTCCCTAATGTCATATTCCCTAATACCCTATTCCCTATCTCCCAGACAACATGTCGCAGAAATTTGTCGCAGCCAAGTCAAGGGTAGCACCCTTAAAGCAGCTAACGATCCCACGACTGGAACTTCAAGCTGCAGTGCTGGCATCGCGTATAGCCAAAGTTATCCAGGAGGAATCCAGAACCCAGTTCGGAGCGATTACTTTCTTCACAGATAGTACCATCACACTGGCGTGGATTCACAGCACAGCCGGCGGATTCAAACCATTCGTATCATCCCAAATTGACGAGATACAGAACAACTCTGACCAGAGCCATACCAGGCGAAGACAACGTAGCTGATGATGTCTCGCGTGGAATACCTGTGCAGGAACTAAACGGAAGATGGAGCCACGTATAACAATTTGTACAGCTCCCAGAGAAAGAATAGTCGCAGGATGTAACAGCAGTGAACAAAAGTGAAAGTATCCGCTATTGCGACAGTCAAGGTGGAAGAGGCTATTGACCCAAAGACGTTTTCTAACTGGAGAAGACGCTCAGTCCATTTGTCGATAATGAAAGGGTAATCAGGGTCGGAGGAAGAATCGATGAGGCCATCTTATCGTAAGAGACAAAGCATCCCGCTCTCCTTCCGAGTAACCATTGGATCTCATTGTTGCTGATTATAGACACGCCCACCAGTACGGTCACAACGGAGCAGCGACAACTACAGCTAAAGTGAGACGGAAGTACTGGATCTTAAAGGTCCACAAGCTAAGTAAGCGCGTCAAATCACAATGTGTATTCTGTCACGAAATGGCAAGAAAGTGTGACTGAGTCGTGATGGCTGGCCTGCCACAGATGCGTCTTGCACCCTACAGTCCCCCATTCTATTACCTCATGTGATTATTTCGGCCCCTTCCAGTGTAAAGGTTGGACGGAATAAAACAGCTAAGCATTACGGAGTAATATTTACCTGCCTCGACACAAGAGCGCTAGCAGTCCACTTAGAAATAGCTGTCGACTGTTCCACCATGGAGTTCATTCAAGTCCAACGAAGATTCTTTTCCATCCGAGGCTACCCAGCAGTGATAATGAGCGACAACGGAACCCAGATAGTCGGTGCAACCAGAGAGCTTCGTGAAATGGTTGAAGGTTTAGATGCAAATCAGCTCAGAGAATACAGCGTAGAGAAAGGCGTGCAGTGGATATTCACGACTTCAGTGGCGCCGCACCAGAATGGGTGCGCAGAGGCACTTATGAAAACCTGTAAAAGCGCACTAAAAAGGGCAATCGATGAGCAAAAGCTAACGCCATTTGAGCTATACACCTGTTTCCCTGAAGTAGGAAATTTGGTCAACCAGCGCCCTATCGGACGCATCCCCAATGATCCAGACGATGGAGCGTATCCGTGTCCGAACGATATGCTTTTAGGGCGAGCATCACCAGAAGTACCGCAAGGTCCGTTCAAGAATATGAACAATCCTCGCCACAGGGTAGAGTTCATCCAGAAAATCGTCGATTCGTTCTGGAAGCGTTGGTACAGAGACGTGCTTCCGACACTAGTTCCGACCAAGAAATGGCATGTAAACCGCCGGGATGTTCGAGTGGATGACGTCGTCACCATAAGTGACAACAATGCTCTCCGAAGTAAATGGCCAGTCGAAAGAATCGTGGAAGTACACCCGGGTCCAGACGGTAAAGTGCGTAACGTTGCAGTGAAGACATCAACCGGAACTTACAATGTACAGCCGCCCCATCCCATTACAAAGATCGCAGTAATCTCTAAGGACTACGTCTACGCTCTTATCGGGCCGGAGGATGTTTCAATAAGAATAGCAACAGTTAATAATTTAGAACGTGTTCAGGCTTAAGAACGTTGATTGATACTTTGATTGACCTTTGTAAAGAAATATGATCTAGATTTCAGTCATAAAGTATAATTGCAAACAGAAACACAGCTAACCAGCTGATATGAAACGCTAACCAGGAAACTATACGTTTCAAGTACAGACCCACATCAGAAGTAAGTAGTATACAATTTAGTTCAAGGATATTTGTATCGGATAGATTTGCGTTTCTGTGTTTATAGACATTTCTTAATGCATGTATGTTAATCGTTTCAGGTCGAATAGTCAAACAATGGACAAACCAGAAATAGACATCAATTAAACTATACGATTTGTGGTGGTCCCTGCGGAGCAGTATTTCTACCGTAACACTATAACTGTATACGGAGGAGTAACTAAATTCCAATTCGATCTGTGATTTAGCCGAGTCCTGGCTTTGATCAGCCTCTGGCTGTTTTTCAGGTCCCTATGGAGCTCTGTTGGTGCCACCCACACGCGCGTATACATCATATTAACGATGTATACATTTACTTGCATCGCGACTTTTTTCCCCTTTGGCGCGACTTTTTTCCCCTTTGGCGCGACTTTTTTCCCCTTTGGCGCGACTTTTTTCTGTTATTTGGCGTTGCCCCCCTAGGAAAGCGAAAAACAAACCCAAAAATAACTAAATATACTTTATTTTGATAAAAATGTTTTATAGAAAAGCTACTGCTCCCCCATGGAATTTGGGTTATGTACGGCCCTGCAACCACAAGCCAATTTACGGACTTTTAGGCAAAGATTTTTGAAAGATTCATCAAATATATTTGTATCTTACAAGATCTTCAAAAGATCTTAATTGATATTATTTTAACTATTAGTTTAAGATTTTGTAAGATCTTAAAAAGATCTTGATTTATATTTTTCCACGAATTAATCCTTTCAAAATCTTCCAAGATCTTCAAATGATTTAAAAGGATTTTTTTTTTTACCAAACTGGTTACGATCTTGCAAGACTTTGTAATATCTTATCATATCTTGAAAGATCTTGTAAGATATTTCAAGATGTTAGTAAGATGCTCAACCTGGTGCCAGTTGATCACTGTTTGGCGCATTGATAACAATAGCTGACATTATGTTGAACAGCACCATGTTTTGAACATTAATAAGCTGTACTTTAATTTAATCTTAAGCTTAGCCTTATTGTGTTGTTGGTGCATTTACAGGTTTGTAACTTTCTGCGAGAAAGAGCAGTTCAATAAAGTGTAATTGAGAAGTTTCAGGATGAAAAGGTTAGCCTTTGGTTGTTTTATACGTACCACCTCCAAAATTCTGTGATGCTAGAGGATTGATTAAGATTATGCCTAAAAAGACGCCTAATTTTACAGCTGAGGCTACATAAGCTGTGCTCTAGCAGCGTTCCATCACTTTTTGGAAACTAACTATTGGTATTGGACGACCACAAATTGGCTGATCGCTCACGTGGCTAATATTTCGGCACCCAAGGTAGAAGTTGGGGACCCCGAATTTTTTTTTAGAGCCTAGAGACTAGGGACATGTAAGTCAACTTTGAAACAAAATTCTGTTACTAAACTAAGGTTTTGCTTCAAGCCAAAGTTAGTAGCTGTGTCTGCAACTTTCAAACTGCTTTAAAATATGAAGTATTCATGGAATAGTCTTCATAAATGGCAAATGAAGTACTCAAATGTACTAGTTATGTTTTATACAAAAACTGATATCATAGGCACTTTAAAAGGAGTACATTTGGATTGGTAAGGAGTAACATTATAATAATTTATGTAAATCTTCTTTTCTCAGATGGATATCTCAGCAGTCCTAAGTGCAAATGATGATGTCCACAAAGACATGGGTCTATCAACAGCAGGGGACAGATTAAGCCTTCGAGGCTTTTGTACCACCTCTCAAGAAGAAGTGCAAAAGAACAAAGAAAAGGAATAAAAAAAAAAAGACTTCTCGCGGCATTTTTGTCTTCAAAGAAAGACAAGTCCAAGAACAAAGGCAACCAACAGCAAAAGAAAAAGCTTGAAAAAGAAAAAAAGAAGTCCAAACGAGTACAAATTGGATGGAAGCATTTCCAAGAGGAAGACAAGGTCTATGCTCTTGTACCACTGGCAAAGGGAGGTGGCAGTAGATACGCGACCATACCACTTTCAAGCAACAGAATGGACGTTCGTAAACTTTGTCAATCACTCTTTATGGAAAAGTGGAAGAGATGGAATTTGCTATTGGAAATTTTCATAATGAACGAATGGGTGTTACGCTTGAAGTAAATGGAAAAGAGGTCCCTTTCAATATTGAAAATTACATGGAAGCTTTTAAACTGAAGGATGTTAGGCTATACTTGCTCTCCAAGAAGGTGGTGAGCTTTAGTAGCAGTGATGACAGTGATGATGGTTTACCGCCTATGATAACAATTGATGCCTCCACTACTTCTGAAAGGGCATGCACAGCTGGTAGTTCCACTGAGGACAGACAAGTTGACAGATGCAGTTACAGCAAAGGGCTGATTGGTACAACAGAAGAAAGGGAATCACTTAAAAGAGAGCAGGATATGGGATATGAACTTTCACTAAAAGCAGACAGGCAGAAAAGAATTGCTCTTGAAAGAGCAAATGATGAGGTTGAACAAAAGAAGAGAGTTCAGGAAGCTAGAGCTGCAAGAGTTGTAGCAGAACCCGAAACAGATTTTGTGACTGTGAGAGTCCGACATGTTATAATGGGACTATGCTCTCGGCGATTCCCATCCAATAGTCGAATGGCAGCAGTTTATGACTGGGCGGGCTCTTTGACTCCTGATATAATGAATTTCACACTCTGTGACCCATTAGGCAAACCTTTGCCTCCAAGTAGAGAGCTAGAAGATAGATGTACCATAGTTATGTCTACTGCTCCATATACACCATCATTGTCTGAGTCAGATGATGAAATTCAATTCCAGGGATTTGGTTTTGCAAGTAATAGCAGTAACACAACACTGCCAGACTGTGAGCCAAACAAAGAGGGAACAGAAAGAGATACTGAAGTGTACATAACCCAAGGTTACCCTTATATGTTGTATAAGGCTATGACAGGAGTTTCCCTGGGGGAGGGGGAAGGGGGTACTTGTAATATATCAGGGTAGGGGTGTGCTGCTGAAGCTTCCAAACCCTGACCCTTAATAATGCAAATATTCTGGAAAAAACACTCCCTGTTTATTTAAGACAAATAGTAAACAAATATAACCCTGTTTAAGAGTAACGAATCGGCAATTCTCAGTCATCTGGGTGGTTGTAATTACCATAATTATGTTATTACAGGCATGTGAGAGAAATACATGTAGCGCTAAATTTGTATAAAAGTCCTTTAGTACATCAAGCATGCACTAACTCTCATGGTACCGAGCTGAATCTGATAACCACTTTTGAGAATGGATTGGTACAGATTAGTACCGATAGAGATCTTCGCTGGCCGAATGTTTGGTTTCCACATTCTGATTTTCCCACCATACAGCACTCGGCTGTAAATATATATATATACCTTTTTTATTTATTTAATAGCTTAACTCAGGCTGAGAAACAGACTCTAGGTCCAAACGAGCTCAGCCCTTTTTACTCGGGCTGCCTGTGGCAGCGCCGAGTCTTAAAATGCAAGTCGTATTTTTTTATTTTTATTTCATGTCAGACGGCTTCTGCGCATGCGTTAAAGGTCAAATTCGAACCAATCAGATTGCACTGTGCTGGTCACGCAAACAAAGGTTAGATTTCCTCAGGCGCGCTCAGATAAGAAAGTTCCAAGCTCAGACTAGGCGAGACAAGGAGATATCAATTTCAAATAGTCATTGTCAGAAATCTATTCCATCGTGGGCAATTATGCAATACAACCTAAATTTGGGTCAGGTCCATATTTTACGACAGAATAACCAGAGTCTTTCTACTGGATTCGGAGAGCTCGAGACATTATACAAGTCTGCTAATATGGGGAAAACTGAAACAAAAAATGAACTTTGACGGCAGAAACCCTCATATTTGAGCCAAGCGGAATATTTACATGATCCGCTAAGATTTTTACAAATCTAATTAGTTAAGCAGATGTACGCAGTGTATGCCAACTGAAATGCTGTGCTCGTTTTGTGGTTACGGCTCAGTGGGGCAACTACACGAACAAGAAGCATGAACTGCCAGCAAAGAGAGAGGAATTGATCGGAGACGTTAAATTACGTTACTGTGAAGAGGATCAAAATTCAAGTTCTTTGAGACTGTCTTCTGCCGTGACTCGTGAGAGAAATTGGAAAAGATCTAGCTGTTTCATTCAGACACTGGCAAATTTATTGAAAGCTACGGGCTTACTTTATAAGATTATTATTCATTGTGGAATGAAAGGAAACAGGTTAGCTGAAAGTTAAGTTCGAGGTAGGCTTCGACTTTCATTCCGATTCAGTGCATATGTGCACGAAGGTGGAATGCTTTCAACAACACTAACAATAGAACCAAAACGAAAGATTCAGTTACGTAAGTACTGTAAGTAAACTCTTTTAGATTTGAATACATTTCCTCTCAGTTTGTCTGTTAATGTACTTTTTCTTCTAATTATCGCTTTATTTAACATCTCTGTGATTTAGAGTATGCGTACCTCAGAATAAATTATTTGAAAGTGTGTCGATAAGCCCAAATGTTTTTGTAAAACAGTCTGTGAATTTGAGAAGCGGACTTAGAAGAGCTTTCTAATTAGGAATTACATGTTTTTCTTGCTATGAAATTTATGTTTCATTTCACATTTATTCATACAGTTTTAGCCGGACATTTCCCCGAGTTTTTGATCTATTTTCAATCAAATTCAAATGAAAGTGTATTTCATCTTCAAATTATCTCATGTGGCCCGAGTGAAAGGCCAGATGGGCTCTTTTCTACTTTCAACACACAGTCGCTAAACTGTACGAAATCTCCAAGAATAAATCCCTAATGTCCAAACTAACGGGAAAAACTGAAAGAGGAAATCCTTGTGAGAAATCGACGTACATATGAAGCTATATAAGTTATCATCGACTATATGGGAGTCAAACATCGAGCTGCTATGAAACCGCTTGTGACAGTTTGTTTACGCACTTTCATGACAAACGAACGTTTCTACTTTCGACACAACGGTCGCTAAACTGTACGAAATCTCCAAGGATATATCCCTAATGTCCAAACTAAAGGGAAAAACTGAAAGAGGAAATCATTGTGACCAATCGACATAAATATGAAGCTCCAGAAGTAATTATTGAATACATGAGAACCCATAGAGAAAACCGATAATAATGAACACGGTATTACTAGTTTCACCGACATTTGTGGCGTAACTGAACTCGCACTACAGCATAGCTTGAAATACTGTACGAAAACTCCCGTTTAAAAAATTCCTGATGCCGAAAGGACCGTAGCATTTAAACAAGATATCCTTCTGACCAATCGACATACATATTAAGCTGTGAAAGTATGTTTCCATTCCATAACAGCCGATAGTGCAAACTAGTAAACTGCCACTAGTAAATTGACCTTGCGTACTTCCGCGAGTACTGAACTTTCTAGCGTCAAATGCATGTGTTACGTTTCCAAACTTTAGGACAAGAAATCTTCCATAGAATGTTCTATTTTTTTTACAGCTGAGAACTGTATTATTAAACATAAGAAATAAAACAATGGTGCCATTTGAAGAATTATATCATGTCAAAAGTGCAAACGAAGAAATATATATCTACGGACGCGAGCAGCTCGATCGTTTCACTTTGGTCAAACTCGGACTGTTTACGACTGGAACCTGCAGTTTTATCGGACCTGCAGACTAAATTGTAAACGTGTGGCTGTGTTCAGGCTAGTAAATCTAGCTAGCTAACCACAGAAGGTAGCGAGCTTCTTTAGTCTGAACAGTTTTTCTGCTCTGGTGATTAGCTAGCTAGTGGTCGGTGGAATACTTTGAAGTTCCAAGCTACCTAGCGAGGTAGCTTGAATAGAATCTAGCGCGCTAAAAGCCCATCGATGACAGATTTTAGTTATTTTAAGGTTTTGAAATGTACACAAATGTCAAGTCAGTGTTATCATCCGATCTAGCCGACTTCTAGCTCTCGCTACGACCACGTTCACTACTCGCTCCAAGGTAATTTCTCTTTATATCACGACAACTACCGGGTGTATTGTACGTCAATTGAGCCATCATGGATAACGAGGATCGCCAAACACCAGTCAGTAGCAGTTTTTCGCACAGTTTTAATATTTTGGTTGAAATTTCAATTGAGCACTTTGGCGGTCAATTATTTGCGATTACGAAACACTTGCGCCAAGGGCAGTTATAGACCAAATTTCTATATTTTAGAGAGGGTCTGAATGGGGGGGTCTACATGTCAGTTGTCAGTTAAAATTTTGGCCATTTGTCAGTTGTCAGTTAGCCCTAGTTAATCATTACTAGAGAAAATTTACAATGTTTGACCCACAAAAACCAAATTTGTCAGTTGTCAGTTTTTTTCGGTTGTCAGTTGTCAGTAAAAAAATCGTCATTTGTCAGTTGTCAGTTATTTTTAAGGCTGTTTGTCAGTAGTCAGTTAACCCCATTCATGCCCTCTTTAGAGATAGAAACAAACCAGAAGAGGGAAAAACAAAAAGTAAAACCTACTAAGTTACTAGGTCTGAACAGTACTAATTAGCTGCGAGTTGCTGACATATATCTCAAGACTCTAGCTAGCTGCACGATAGTAGTCTGAACATACATACACACATGAATAAGTAGTGTCTTCAATAAAAGATCAACTACTTTAATTTACATACGAGAAAACAAAAATATTAAATTACATACATGTATATATATACTAGGGGAGCAGAGAATGAAAGTCACCGCGCTACCGGCCACTCCTAAAGACTGCTAATAATTCTTCCCTTTGGTTATTACTAAGAGGATTTCAAATGAAAGTGTATTTCATCTTCAATCTCATGTTGCCCGAGTGAAAGCCCAGATGGGCTCTTGTTAATACAGAAGGCCAGAAAAACATACATTGTACCCTATTCAGCGGCACATACACGTATAGTCCATTGTATGGAAGTACTTGTAACATTTGCCATTGACTTCATAACGGTTTTGATGGTATTCATACTTTACTTTTATTTACTAGGTCCATGACTCCAATGCAGTTAGACAACTACTACGCTTCCATTCTTGAAGGGATGCCTGGAACAAGCAGTGCGAATTGGTCTGACAGTAAAGATGAGATTACCACCAATGAAACTCACAATGATCATGTCCCAGCTGTTACTTGTTCTCCAGATAAACCAGTACGTGAGGTACTAAACGAACTAGCAGCTGTGATAAACGCTGATTGCCTGACAAAATTCAACATTGCCCGCAATTATATGTGGAAAGGAACAAAGAGAGCAGTGTCCCGTAAAGCATTCTCACCGGCTAACAAGATGTCCGTTAAGTTTACAGATGATACTGGAACCAGTGAAGGCGCCATTGACTGGGGTGGCCCCATGAGAGAATTATTTACGTTGATACTACAATACGTCCATGACTCTCAACATATGTGTGATCCAGAGAACAGCAGGTTGTTATCATACAATGTGAAGTGTTTAGAAGATAATGACTACTTCGTTGCAGGACTGATGATTGCAATGTCACTAGTGCACGGACCTGCACCACATTTTCTTTCGCCTATCATGTTTGAAGCTCTTATCGGTGACCAACCTTTGACAGTCCCATTGCAAGATGTCTATGATCATGAGCTGAAGTCTTCTCTTGAAGCTCTGCATGACTCGGACACTGTAGAGAAAGCAAAGAGATGCTCAATGGAAGGCAACTTAACCACTGTACTGGACCTGGCTTGGACTTTGGCAATGCCAATACAAACACTGGATGATGTCAAGAAAGTAATCGCCTCAACTACGCAGTGGTTTTGTTCTTGGGCGATGTAAATCAGCACTTGAAAGCTTCCGAGATGGCCTCTCAGCCCTTGGAGTGTTAGAAGCAGTCAAGAAATATCCTGGTAGTTTCAGGCCATTGTTTTGTGATCTACCTGAGAAGTTGACAGCAGAAAGAACGGAGAAAGTATTCAGAGTTAAGACAAGCCCCGTTGGTTCTTCAAAGGCATTGACCGAGAGTCTTGTTTTGTCCAGATGGAGCGACTATCTGCAGGACATAGAAGATGCGGAAGATTCTGACATCACCTTGAGTGAAATTTTGTTCTTCACTACTGGCTGTAGAGTATTACCACAACGTGAGATATCTCTCACCATCGAGTTTTTGCACGAACCAGAAACTTTGGGGTTTCCGACAGGACAGCAAATACGTGTTCAAGCATCCTTCGCCTTCCAGTAATACATGATGCTTATGAAAGCTTCAAAGCTGATATGACCTTTGGAATTCTCAATGCACGAGGTTTTGGCACTGCTTGAAGAACAGTGCGCAATACAGTGTCTGAGCCATTTGGAACAATTGGACTTGGAAGTCGCTGGACTGTAGCTTCTCTTGTAGTTTCTCTTGTCCCTACTTTCAGATGGGTTCAGGCCCGGCATAACCAGTGTACATATGCATGAAATAATCCTGTCTGCTGCCAGTTAACTGGTTGTCGCAGTTTTGACAGTGACATAATCATCTCTTAGACTATGATGTTATGACATCTGTAGAGTAAATAAATATTGATCAATGATGGCCCGCAAAAGGCTATCCAGTTGGCGTTTTTGTAAGAAGTTACTGTTTATGATAAATGTGAACACATTCATTGACATTTATATTGATGATAGGCCAACTTTCATGTTCATTGACATCAGTCTATTTTTGTATCTGAGATTTTTTTTACTTAGTTGCATTGAATAACGATTTAGCCAGTTAGGTGTTGATGTTTGTTTAGATTACACTTGTCAGTGATTTGTTATGATTACACATATCTTCTGGTTAATAATGGATTGTTTTCTAGAATGAATAGTGACTGTCAGTTTGGCAAGTTTATTCGATTGTCTCCTTATCAAGTCAGTGTTCTTGTTTTGACAACAAGACAACAAGTATGAATCTTTAGAGAAAAGAATGTCAATAAAGTTGATGTTTTTTGGTAATGCTTTGGCTATGGAATAGCATTCTATTAACACCGGTCTCATTGCGCTCTATTTAAGGAATGGAGGAGACCTGACGGAGCTCTTTAGTAGTACATCTTTATTTATACATGGAAAATCATCAGTTACATACATAGATAAAAAACACTAAAATATGAAACTGTTTTACATGAAAGCCATGTTGCAGGGACGAATAAGAAAAATAGGAATGTCATATATAAGAAATATTTACATAAGGTTAAAATAACTCGATTTCGTAAGATTAAAAATGAAGTTATTTAAACTAGTTGATTGCCTTACATCCTCAGGCAGTTCATTCCATAACTTAGCCCCACTAAAGCGAAAAGTCTTTTTACCGAAATTGGTTTGTGGCCGTACGAGGGTTAGTTTTGTTGATGAGCCCCTAAGATTGTAATTTGTAGAGGCTGAACGTGGTATAAATTTTGAGGATAAATATTCAGGAGACAGGTTATTTAAAGCCTTATAAATCATTATTGCTTTTTGTTTAATTCGTCGAATATATAGTCTGTCCCAATTTAGAGTACTTAGGAGCTCATCAATCTTAGTATCAAAGGGTAAACCAGCGAGAAACAACAGGCATAAGGGAGGGAGGGTGGGAAAATAAAAGTAAAGAGCACCGCCAGGTAGGGGGGGGGGGGAAGGAGCACAGTGACACCTTAGAGGCGCGGCTGATGAGTGAATACACAGGACCGGAGAAGCGAGTTAGCGATGGACTGATAGTTTGATTAAAGTGTCTATGAAATGAAAAATTCGACCCTTTAAGAACTTAGTTCATTTGAAACTCCTATTGAAAGGAGGGAGAATGGCATTTTTGTTTTCATTCCAGAGATATTCAGGTTTTCAAAATATGCAAATTAGCTGGTCTATGACATCATGCGTTGGACACAAATCATAAAACAGAATATCTCTGTAAATATTTGGTAAACTCAATTGAAGTTTTGCACATGTATAGTAATAACAAAACACACACATTATAATCCAATGATACCGTTACCATAGAAACAATTTTATCCCCAGGCTCCTTCCTTGAAAAAAAGAAAATTCAACAACACTATTTGGTTTATAATGTGTATTTTTCATATTACTATACATGTGCAAAGTTTCAATTGATTTTACCAAATATTTACAGATATATTCTTTGTTTTATGATTTGTCTCTTGGCTGTGTCCAACGCATGACGGCATAGACCAGTTAATTTGCATATTTTGAAAATCTGAAAATCTTTGGAATGAAATAAGATATTGAAAACCAAAAACGCCATTCTTCATCCTTTCAAAAGGAGTTTCAAATGAACTAAGTTCTAAACGGTCGAATTTGTCATTTCAGACACTTTAACCCGTGAAATACACTTTCACGTATTACACTTTAATCCCCTGTAATTTCTTTGTTTTCTTTTGTATTTTCTTGAATATTACTCTTCAATAAGTACATTTTGTTTCACGATTAATGGGAATCACTCTAATACAGTGAGACTGCTCTAAATAATATTACATACCCCACCCCCCTCCCACACATACCCCCAAAAACAACATTAAAAATAAAATTAAAGCCCAAGGTGTTTATTTGACATTTTCAAGTAGGTTATTACATTTCATGGGACTGGGAGACCCACAGGGCTCACTTCTTGGTTTCACAAATTTGTCAGTTTGGAATATTCAACACATTGTCTTATGGTAGACCATGTTCACTCTGTGGATGTGCGAAGCTACATTATTTTCTCTATCTCGTTGATGAGAGTCAAATAAAGATTCCGCGCATCGTTACCATTTTCTGGCATTCTTAGACCTTCTTCTGTCATGATTAGTTCAGCTAGTGCAATAAATTCAGGTGATGAACACATGGGAAGGTCATCACAACACAGGTCTCTAGCAACATCTAACCCGTCAATGTCAACATCATGTTTGCAATCTACAGCCCCTGTCATTTCAGGATAATGATACAAGAAACAGGGCCGACCATGGGGAGAACTGTTGTTCCTTGTTGAGGGTCGAATCCGATGCAGGTTCCACAGTCGTGCTACTCTTTGGAGTTCCTCGTGGATAACTGCCATGTAACAAAACAGCAGACATTCCACATGCACAACATTGGCATCACAGTATAGTCCCCTGTCCCTCAAATCCTTGAAATGTGTCAGCCACCAATCAGAAGCACCTCTTCGCAGTTGCCCCCACCATGCCTCTATCCTTTGATTAGCAACTGATCTTCCGTAAAGAAAGCTCTTCTCCCCTGACCAACCAGTATCCCCTGCTTCATGTCGTAGATAACGTTGAATAGCAGCAATTCTAACATTTTCTGTTCCCATATCTCCACGAATTACACAGGCGGTGCCCCCAACATTTTGCACAGTCAAGAAAATAGCTTGCAACGACACCAGGATGATTATTCGTACGCCCAACCTCAAGCCACATGAGTTGTCTTGAATATCCGTCTATACAACCGTGTATGCAAAACCCATAAGGTTTCAGTTTGTCATATCCGTCTAGGTGCCAAATGAAGTTTGGTCCCTTTGCATGATATTGTCGCCTTTGGAGTCTATGCCTTAAGCGCCTGTCTACCCCTTCAGGGTCCATTATTCTTAACGCTTTCCGAACCAACTCCTTGCTAACAGACAATTTATGGTCAATCACTAATTTCTGCCACATACATGTAGTTATGTAGCCGACAATGCTTCCACTTCCTTTTAGCTCTTCTTCTATAGCGTCTACTATCTCATCGAAGCTGCTAAAACGTCGCCGTCCAATATTTTGTTTCGCTAAGACTCTTTTAAGCTGTCGTAGACTTAGCCTTATCTCATGGTTTAAAAAAAGGTAATCAATGATTTCCTTGTAACTAAAGCCCATATGTATTCCTCAATGAAATCGTCGCGAAGGTCGTTCGCCGCCATGTTGATTTACTTGAGCCACTGATGACAGAGAACTGCGGTTACTCCTACAAGGGGTTAAAAAGAAACTCGCGCAAGAAAAAAATGTCACGCCAGAGAAAAAAAGTCGCGCCAGAGAAAAAGGTCGCGGCAGAGAAAAAAGTCGCGCCAATGAAATTAGCAAAAAAGTCGCGCCAAATAACAGAAAAAAGTCGCGCCAAAGGGGAAAAAAGTCGCGATGCAAGTAAATGTATACATCGTTAATATGATGTATACGCGCGCGTGGGTGGCACCAACAGGGCTCCGTAGGTTCCGTTAGAAATTCAGTGTTTGTTTAGCAACCTCGTTCCCAGGGGTCTTTACGCGCCTAATCAAAGATGGCGTCGAAAGTAATTAGGCGCGTAAAGACCCCTGGGAACGAGGTTGTTTGTTTAGTACAATGGCCATGAAAGCGAGAAATGTAAACGCGGGCCTCCTGTGTACTGTCCTGTCCCATGATTCAACGCGCCTCGTGCGTCACCCAAGGCGGAAGTATTTTAAAAAGGCGGGAAGTCTCCTAATTTTAATATTGTCGTTGATGGTTGAGGAGGAATATAAACAGTTAGCTTGATCGATCTTCCGAAAATACCAGGGAAGAACCTCTAGTTGTATTCCAGGTAAGGAAAAAAGTGTATATCACATATTTATATTATCTAATCGTAGGTGAGGAATAAATGGCGAACAAAGCAAAACACGATTGCATTTTGGCGTGTCGTCGCGCGTCGCGTGGTTTGTACAAAGGCTTCTCGCATTCTTTATTCTTTTATATGCTGTCGTATATAGCACAGATTGCACAACTGTATAATCATGCTTTAGTATCTATGAGGCATGGGATTGCTACCTGGTACAATGGCCAGTTGTTCTTCAATATTATTTCTACCACCACGTACGTGTACGCAAGACATTACAATTAAGTTACAAGGATTGGAGAAGTCGTAGCAACTAAATTTACTTTCTTTTTGAATGTCAAAAGAGATTTCTAGTTTTGTAAGTCGTAAGGAAGGCTGTTCCATAAAACCGCTCCATGGTAGCTAAAGCTTCGTTTGCAGTAATTTGTACGCGGATGTGGAACAGCAAGCTTGTTGGAAGAATCTCTGAGATTATAGTTTGTCAGTTCATTGTGAGGTATGAATTTGGACAAGAGGTATTCTGGAGTTCAACCATTCAGGGACTTAAAAACCATCATTACCAAATGAGCTAGATACTGGGTTTTGAGATTCTTCCAACCCAGCTTTTTGAATAACTGCTCGGAATTGGAGTCATATGAAGTGCTCAATAGAACTCATGCGGCATGATCTGGAGTTTCTTTAATTTATCGTTCAGACCTTTGTTAAAATTTTCCCACACTTGACAACAATAATCAAAGTGTGGCTGTATTAAAGCATTATACACTGTTAACATAATGTTGAAGGGGACGTACAATGTATGGTCTGATACATTTCAAAGCTCCAATACTTGAAGAAATTTTCTTAGATGTGACCTCAATATGCTTTGCCCATGTTTAAGGTTTTCATCGATACATGTACATGTATGTATATACCCCTAGAGATTTTGTTGTTGTGACTTGCTTTATTGTCAGACATTATTTATTAAAGGCACAACAGTTGGTGAGACAGTGTTTAGTTTTTGTCTTGAACCAATAAGCATGTTAAGTGCCAACTTGTTTGCATTAAGCCACTCGCGAATGCATGCAAGATCGATAGCCATGTCATTATTTGGGTCATTAAGACTGTTACTTGAAAAAGTAAGACTGGTGACAGTCATCTGAAACTGTTTTATGTCTGCATGAGTGTGAATACCCGCCCTTAACGTGCAATAACAAAACACAACCTATACAATTACACACCCACAGAAATTATCGTACAACTTCCATACCCTCAATTGATATCAGTGGGAGCGCCGGAATTAATATAAGCTGGCCTACTCAAAACAACAACCACCCTTCTTTTCTACCTGAAAATCTGTAACCGTTACTCATTAGTCCACAACCAACACCTGAGATCAGTGTTTGATCTCAGTGCGAATATGCTCTCCACACAAAACGCAAGTGCCACACTTGTTTGATTTCTCTGTATGATTTCTACTAAGCACTTATAACTACAGCATTTTGACAGACAGACAGACATTTTTTTATTTGGCATCTTGCACAATGTATATTTGTCTATGACGACAGTACATAGTTGCGAGTTGTATTTTTAAATGTAGGGTTAGGATTTGGATTAGCGGTGATGTATTTCTAAAACCCAAAATTAGTTTTAGAAATACCGTTGTTGACGGTTAGGGCATTTTTAAATGTAGGGTTAGGATTTGCATTAGTTCATATATATAGGGAGAACAAAGAAGCATGTGTTGTTTAGTGATCTAGCCCTAAAAACTCATATTAGTGACTATAGCTGTGAACACCATAAATTCAGTGAGCTAAATGAGTGAGCACCCGTTGTTGACGGTTAGGATATTTTTAAATGTAGGGTTAGGATTTTGGATTCGCAACTAGCAACTTCATAACTAGCATATTTCCCACACTCAATAATAATGAAGTTTGCACAATGCATGTATATATATATTTTAAGTTTGTTGTGCACAAAATTGTTTTTCTTTTAAAATCCTGTGTTCTAATTTTTTTTTGGTATTTGCCCAACCCCCCTCCCTCCTCAAAAATATAATGGTCCATCCCTTACAAAAAATTATGGTTTCAATTTTTTTTATTGACCGTATTCCGGAATGGGAATACCATAGTTGGAATAGCCTCAGATTTCTCCAATATACCTGGAAAGCATACCCTGCTTATATTTAATTATTGTCCAGAGTAGGTAGTTTGGTTTTTGGTCATGAGAAATTTAATCACTTTTTGGGTAGCTTACAGTTGTGATATTTTTAGTCTAAGCTAATTGACCCTGAATACCAACAATGATACAAGAAAGCTAGCAAAACCTCTTAAAAATCCAGACCTAAAAAATATTTAAGAACAACTACATGTATTAAAGAAAAGAAGATTAGGACGAAGAATGTCCCACAGGAAGTCTGATCGAGTAACAACGATTTAACCGGAGGAGTACTGGGCATGAGAATGGCAATAAACGGTCAGTGGTAATAATTATCGGTGATTCCAGTTACGTCTCTTCAGGTTGAAACAGTCCCGTCATGCAGCCCAAGCTCAAGTTACGAAAATATAAGGGTTTGTATGGGAGCATAGTGAACTCTGTTTACTAGCCAGAAATACTGTAAAATATTTGAATAAAATGACTTACCTTGCCACTGTGATGTCTTCTGTCATGTTTCTCTCGTTGTTGTGTGGTTTATTAAAGCTGATTTCAGCCGGGAAAAAAACCTGGCTGAAATCAGCTTAAAACCACCCAACAAGGAGAGAAACACAACAGAAGACATCACAGTGGCAAGGTAAGTCATTTTATTCAAATATTTTACAGTATTTCTGGCTAGTAAACGGAGTTCGCTACGCTCCCATACAAACCCTTATATTTTCGTAACTTGAGCTTGGGCTGCCTGTGTTTGAACACGTTTCTTCGTAAACGTTCTGAAAACAATCGTGAAAAGGCAGAGAAGACTGAACAAGGCTGAGGCGAGGACTGGGTACTAGTCAGCCGCAGGAGCTCCCGTGATTAGGCCGCTATCGCCGCCATCTTTGTTTTGACTTGTTCACTCCTGCGTGTATCAAGGCTTTGAGATCAGCAAATATTGGCATGCTGGAGACAGGACAACCAGGAATTTTCTCTGGAATAGTAAATTTTCAGCTCTACTTAAGTCCTACATGTAGGACCAGTGATTAAAGAAGTTAAGGTCAAGCACTGGCAGAGAACCTTGCTGTAAAACTGCTGGATTCTTGAATAATAATCTAAACTTACAATATACCTTCAGCTAGTGTCTTTGTGTCCATGCTGGTGTACCTATAGACATTGTGTAATTTGGCCATTAACTCGCACTTGGATTGAGCGAGAAACACATACCTGGCATGCTTGTGTTTTACAAGCCAAGTAGCCATCTCTACACTATACAATTGCAGGTATGTATGTAGCCAGTAGCTGCGACTCCCAAGTTTTAGTGGCCGGGTATTCTAAAGTTGTACCAAAGCAGAAACTTTTACTCCAGGTGCCATATCTGGAAAATCCTCGTCGCCATTGTAATATTGTGGGGTTTATAACGGGAGAGTTAGAGAAACAACGGAGTCCATTGCTTCCAAACTTAGAGTAATTTATTCATACTCGTTACCAGACTTCCTTTACAGTACAGCCATGGTGACTAAATGAAAAAAACCCGAGATTATAACACCAGATCTAGCAGTCCAGGTGGGAAATGTTTGACTGTCAAGTCGATCACTACTAATCAGGCATTCAGTTGCACTGTGAGGAAATACATTAGTAATTAGCTTTAAGTTATCAAAATAGTCATAGGTAAATGTAATTAAGAATCATTTCATTGTCTTCCTGGTTAGTGATGTTTGTTCATGTCTTATAACTCTTCACAGCTAATTGATTGATTCTGGGTGACTGGGTGGGCAAGGAATTTATATACATGTAGTACACCCAGGGAGAGGGAGGGGGGGGGGGGGAGGGTTACTAGCTCCCATATACACGTAGACCTGTATGTTCCGTGGGATAGGGTTTTCGAGGTGTTGGACCCTTAAATAGGGTTTCATATGCTGTATCTCCCTCATTTCTAATGGCAGGCAGCTCAAACTTTGACAGACATGGTATTGGGTCTGTACAGGACCCAAATAGATCCCAGTACCCGAACAGATCCCAGGATCGAACAGATTCCCAATTGTACCCAGACAGTATAGGAATGGACTCATGGAAAGTGGATGGAACGTGGTAAACTTACTAAACTTGGTCAACATTCCCCCTCTAGAGCAAACATTAATGACACATGTGACTCCAAGCTGATGACATCATTAGTCATGTGACTTTAGTTACGTATGCGGAACCGGAACGGAATCTGCAAGCATTTTAGAGACTTGGGTCCGGTTCCTGAAAGCCCGATTAGCGCTAATCCAGAGTTAATTACCATGACAACTAATATGTTTTGTTGAGAGTTAATCCAGGATTAGCGCTAATCGGGCTTTCAGGAACAGGGCCCAGGACTACACATTTTGTTTGAAAATTTGTTTAAATTTTGTCCTCTCTTTTTATTGAATCAAATATATAACTACTACAATTTATATAACTAATATTCAACTAGCAACCATAATTCTTTTTAACAATTTTAACCAGTATTCGTGCAGCTAGCATATGAATGTGACTCATTTTGCCTTATTAAATTACGGCAATAAGAGCTAACTAAAGTTAAACAACAACTAAATCCCGACAAGGTGAATTGTTGAACATGACCTACATTGTGACTCAAACCTGTTTTCTTACATCTACATTTATTTAGGTGGCAGCAACTATATACATGTACATGCAGGATACAGTTATGACGGCAACATTAAAATTAATTATTAAATATAAAAATAAATAAAATATATCCAATTTACAATAAAATGCAAAATAAAAAATCAAATAACATTAATCCTGTAAATACTATCCAAGCTTAGTCTTAAAAGCAGATAGAGAGCTACTTGTTTGTTCATTCGTCCATTCATCCCCCATTCCCTGTACGTCTTTCTAATATTTTGTATACATGTGTAAATAGAGACGTTTTTTTCAGTAGAGGCAATATGCATAAAAATACTAGGCGCTGTTGCTGAGAATGATTGACAGGTGGTTTACTATGAATATTGTCGCTAAGCTGATAATGCATCCCAGTTCGAAAAGTTCTGCCAAGACCATGTTTCGCAGTGTGTGCCTCTGTTTTGCCCTTTTATGTCTCAGGTTTGTGAAGTAAGGAATATATTAGCGAAGTTTACCATGTTCCATTCGCATTCCATGAGTCCATTCCTATAAATCCTTCAGGATCTGTCTGGGTACAATTGGGGATATGTTCGGGTGCTGGGATCTGTTCGGGTCCTGGGATCTGTTCGGGTCCTGTACAGGTCTCCATAAATCACTTAGTGGTGATGTCATAATATACGATAATGTCATCGATCACAACAGCAATTATAATAATAAACTTAAGGTTACTGTAGACCTTCGCGGGTGCCTCTCGTTAAAATATATTCACACTACGCTTTAAAGTAAACTACATTGTATATAAACCCATACATCACTGTAAAGCTTTTGAAACATTTAGTATCTGTTGGAATTACTGTTTTACATAAAGATTTCATTGGAAAGCAGTACTAAGCCTACAAATGCAAAAAGATGAGGTTTAGATCAGTGAATTATGCGTGTATGGATTTGGGTGTACGATCCATTCAAGTGCACTTATGATGTCTGAATCCCAAAACTGTGTTGGGGATTTTTAATATTATTTTTACTTTGTTCCAATGCAAATCTATCTTGAAGTTTGAGGAAAATCTTCCAAACTATATGACACTGAGCCAAAAAAAGGAAATAACAAAATATTTGTTATTGTTAAAGCCCAACACACTTTAGTTTCTTGATAGTATATCTATCTTTTGGCCAAGTTTTGCAAGGATCCAATAATTATTATTCACTCAAAGATAGGGAATAAGCAAGTACATGAAGTCAGAGTTTTTAGCTTCAGAAGTAATGTACAGCGAGTTCACACTTCATCAAAGGTTCTGGGTTATTGTGAGTGAACCAAGAATTTGCGTGCAATGAAATGGTTTGTATTATCATTATTCTGGGTTTACATTCCTACATGTATATACAGTTACTGCGTTGCTACTAAGTTTCACCACACAATCTGGTTATTAATTAGACTGCTAGCTATCATGGCAAAAACTAAGAAACCTAGCGAAAAGAAAAGTGTTGTCAAGCAATGTAAGACAAAAAAGCAGCCTGAGATATCAAGGACAAGTACATTTGTACATGTGTAGAAGGTGAAAGCAACAACAAAGCCAACAAGAAACTGCAGCAAACCTGTGAGCATGAACTCCAGCTGTTGATGTGGTCATAGGGCATCCAAAGGACTGGGATTCCATTTTGGTTTATCCATAAGTGAGCTGAAACAATAAAATATTATTTCTAATGAAAACTCGAAGAGCGATGAACGATAGCAGTACTGCACAGTCTGCTACATGTGAACACTTAAAAGCCACATGTGATATGCATAATTATAAATGCAAAAATTGAGATAGGGCTTTTGGATGTTAATAAGTTTCCTGCAAAAATCTATAGCGAGCTTACCGTTCATAAAGGGATTATGCATAAATATGGTTTTCCAAATATCTCGCGAAGTTCTGTTTTTTAATATTTTTTTCAGAGAAATAAAGTACAATTATTAATGTATAAACTTCACAAGGAATGAAACATTTTTTTTGGAGAAACAGGCCGTGAAGGTCTATGGTAACTTTAAACTGTGGACATTTCCACATGTTTACTCTTGAGAGCACACTAAAAATTATCCCCACCTTTGCTGGGCAAATTATATTTTTCTAAAAATAAGATCTGTAATGATATAAATATTAATGAGTTATTAAAGTGGCTATGTGCTCAACATTTGCACATAGCCAGATTAATCCAACTCAGTAGTTTTGTGTTTCTGTCCCGCAAACCGAGCTCAACATTGCATGACAGCACTGGTCCATCATATATAATCACAATTCAGGGAAGGACATAAATACACTACATGTACATCCACGAGTTTGCCATTGTGGTGTGCTATGGCTTTTATTTGTGGGTTAATTAGCTAGGTTTTAGGTGTATATGAAAATTTGAGAAAATAAGTCTTATGAATGAAACATTTAATGGCTGAGTATTCTATAATTGGTTCCCTTAAATTGTGTGATCAATGATAAGAAATATGCCATCTTCAAATTGTTTATTTATTAAAATCATTAATAATGCATGAAATATTTACCTTTCTTCAACATTACCACCAAGAAGTGCTTAGAAACTGTCAGGCTTATAAATCTCCAGCAATGATGAACAAGGCTGTTGGACCACCTGCTAGTTCTACCCTTTGGACCAGAAACATGACTGAGATGTGGTTGGATGTAGACACAGATGATGATTTTGAAGTTGACTCACATACATGTAAGTGATTTACAATCCTAAAGTGCCTACATGTACTGCAGGGACTTGTATTTCATATATATGATTGGTATATAATATTAACAGTAAAAAGGCTCTAAAGATACCTAAACCAATTACTGGCATTACAATGAATCACTATTTTTTTTTTTTTGCTGTATCATTGTGATCTGTAATCTTGTAATTCCTACATTGAATGAGGTGTTGATAACTATACAATTTAATAGTAGTAATATACTCATTTGTGAATAACGCAAGTGATTTGATCTGAGAGCATACCATATTTAATACATGTACATGTATGTAGACTATACCGTATCTACAAAGTCATGTAGAACTTTAACCCTACATTGTAGGTTTGAGGGAAGTTTAACAGGTTGTTGGGACCCTGAAATAACCAAAGATAGCCATGCACACATCACAGATAGGCGCGCCCTCAAATAGTGAACCATGCATTGTTCGCATGTAGGCCTTGCAAAGTCCTTGAAATACTGCCACTGGTCCTTGAAAAATCCTTGAAGAAAGTTCTGAATTTTGTATTAAAGGGATACCCGAGTGAAAAACACATTTGGGCTCAAAAGCATCTTTCAGATGTACATCTACTTTGTTCAGAAAATGTATTAAAATTTGATAAAACGTTTTCAGAGTTGAGAACGAGACCCTCAAAGTTGGCCCCGCGAAGACCTGGGCGCCGCCATTTTGTTCACATTAATTCCTGTGACGTTTTTTTACGTCACTTCGTCCCACCAGAGTCTTGCGGCTAACTTGTAGCGACTTGCAATTGTTTTCTTTGTAGAATTTTCACACGCTCGGAATTAGAGTATAATTATTTTCATCGATATGGCAGAGCAATTTCGTACTAGAAGAAAAATATGATGAAGACGATAATTATTGTGAGAGAAGTTCAGAACACTCTGGGAGGACAAGGAAAAGCATGTGGAAGGCGAGAATATCAGACCAGACAAACAGCAAAAGGCGACTACCGAGCTAGTGCAAAACTGGTGTTGTGCTATCATGTAAAGATTCGCTGTGTGTGTTTTTGTATGGAACTTGTCAGCCTTAAAGTAAACACAAGTCACTACAAGTTAGCCGCAAGACTCCGGTGGGACGAAGTGACGTAAAAAACGTCACAGGAATTAATGTGAACAAAATGGCGGCGCCCAGGTCTTCACGGGCCAACTTTGAGGGTCTCGTTCTCAACTCTGAAAAAGTTTGATCAAATTTTAATACATTTTCTGAACAAAGTACATCTGAAAGATGCTTTTGAGCCCAAATGTGTTTTTCACTCGGGTATCCCTTTAACCATGTGAATAAATCTGTGAGTATAAGGTCCATGCCCTGCAGTCAGTCACAGATTTCTTCACATGGTTACTTAATACAAATTTCAGACCTTTTTCTTCATTAGGACTTTTCAAGGACTTATCAAGGAGATTCCACCCTTTTCAAGGACTTGTTTTCTACAGGTTCACACATTAATGACCTCAAAGGCTACTTTAAAAAAAAAAATTATACAAAAATGTACAGTATACAAAAATTATATTTACATGAAAATTATATTTACATGAAAATGACAATAAAATTGTCAGTGTTTCATTAAACAGGTTCACCTTCATCAAAGAAAAGAAAAATTCCAGCTGTGATTGCATCCATTGATGGAGGAGGTGGAACAGGAAGAAACACATTTAGTGACAAGCATGTGAGTATAATGTGCCTATGTTTATACAGGAAGCAGACTGTTTGAGGTGGTGCTGAAGCATCACAGGACAATATACAGCACCGCCCATAAACATATGTACATTTTTCGCGAATTTTTCGAGAGCAGATCGTGAACAGTGTTTGCAATCTGTTCGCGAATTGCTTGCACCATGTTCGGCAATTGTTCGCAAATTGCTCGCGAAAATTTAGCGCAATGAACGCGTTCGCAGTTGATCGCGGAACAACTCTTGACATTCATCTCGCTAGTCAAATGACTTCGTGGATCATCACTTCTTCAAGCTACAAAATCAATCCATCATGCTTGTGTTGTAGATATTTTCCTTATTGTCAAACGAAAATTTGAAGAAATTTCGGAAAGCGTACGTGTTCATTGCACAATTTCTGATTTTAACCTTTCTTTCACCAGGATTAACGCGTGACAAATTCGAATTCTTGACAAACAGTTTACAAACGTACAGTAAGACGGTTTTGGTAAATACCCTGTGTGCCAGAGGCGTCAAAAAGTCAAGATTCTTATATAAATAAAGTCCCCGTCAATCGTAACTGTCAGCCAGACGCGTGTCTCATTTCTGACACAAATACCGCGGGAAAGCCCAATTAATTTCCATTTACGCGAACTGACTGATCCGATCCGATGCATTAAAGCTCTTTTTATACAAAAGGAATTGCACTTTCCCGGTAGAAGTTTTCTGGTAAGAGTATAGAAGTTTTGGCACGTCTTTCAATACGACAAACGTTGCTTCAAAACTCTGTTGATGTTCTGTAAAAAATCAGACTGACACGTTCACGCCTGACTGATTGCACGTGGAAATTCAGACTCCAAGAAGAATTGAGATTTTAATACGCAAACATTTACAATGAATTCTGCCGAAACCTAGTATTAAACACGAAGTTCCGGTATAAATATGTTAGCTCCTCCTCTCTTCACGCATGGCGAGCTCGAAATTTAAAACTCAGATTGCTGAGCATTGAAGAAAGCAAGCGAGCATATCAGCCTCTCCTTTGAAATGCTAGAGTTTTAAGGTTTAAAATTAAACAAACCATAAAAAAAAGGAAGAGGGAAGATAGTTGTCCGTTTGTGACTGCCAATAGTATTTTATGACTGTTTACAAACTCTGTAGCCCTTACTCTGAAGTTAAACATTTTTGTATTTCATTTTAATTTCATGCGATAAGCAATCATTAGGGAGCACTCAAGTGGAGCATCACGCAGATGTTCACTCCACAAAGGCCGATTGACAACTGAGGGTGACAAACCACTGGGCTCCCCTTTTTATACCAGAACTTCGTGTTTAAACAAGACAAGGATCTGCCGTAAAAGTGAAACTACACTGAAGCAAAATTTTATTTGGTGTTATGCTTTGCGCTCAGCGAGTGAGTCAAGCTTTAAAGCGGGCCACGCACCGCCGGTGAGGGAACTTAAAGCGAGCAGCCATTGTTTTGTTTATTTTACGGCTCACAATATTTCGGTAATCATAACTGCATGGTCCGAATTTACTTGAAAACTTTATGCAATGACTTTTACAAAGATCTGGGAGGCTGGCGGATCTGAATATTATTGTGGACATACGGATAACGTTTACACTGAATTGAACACTTCCGAAGTTGGGACGTGCGATTTATAGTAACGTTGGTTATTACCCTTCCGGTCTTCGATTCAAACCGGGTTCAAAAGCATCAGATTTCTATTCTTATAGCCTGATTATACTGACTGAACTGAAGTAAACTCTACAGTTGTCATCCTGTACCGTTCGAAAGTGAGCCGTAAAGTTCAGTTAGTCAAAGTCTGAATAAAGTTTACAACTCAGGTTGGTCGAATTGACCGAGTGAGCCGGAAAAAGTAACTTGATCTTGGACAGGCAAGGATCGAAATTTCGAAGGATCAACATTTTGAAGAAGCGAAGTTTAGTGCGAATATTCGCAAAGTACCAAACGAAATTTCGCACGATATTTCGTAGAGTGCAGCGAAACACTACCATAAACGAAAGCTAAATATTAAAATATATCTCGTTGTCTTTGAAAATGAGTTCATCAAAAAATATTACCGAAAGGCTCTCGATATAATTTGCTATGCAAAAATGTAAACAAAACACGAATTAGCGTGCGCTGTACTCGCATCTCGAAGTTCTTTAATACATTGAGTGGACTTTTTGCACGTTTTGCAGTGTAGCCGCAAAAAGGCAGTTATCAACTCGTTAAACTTCTTGCGTCTTCTTGCAACTTCTTGCGAGTTCTGGCACTGCAAGAAGTTGTTGCCGGACTTCTTGTGGCTGTAAATTTTTGAGCTGTATTGTATGGTCGCGATGTTTGTTTGCGAACACCTTGCGTTCGCGAACAATTTGCGAACTATTCGCGAACAATTTGCGAACTATTCGCGAACAAATTGCGAACAGTTCGCGGAAAAAATACGAACAGATTGCGAACACTGCACGCGATCTGCTCGCGAAAATTTCGCGAACAAATGTACATATGTTTCTGGGCGGTACTGTACATGTACATAAAGTAAAAGTAAAGCGACCTTATTTAACGTAGGTAACTCGTAACAGTCTTGAAAGACTGATAAACTTGAGGCCGACATGTAATTTTCCCTTTGTGTATTGGCAAGCAAACATGTCTGAGGGACAAATACATACAATAATTTTTGAAAAAGTCAAAATACATACATGCATGTACTACACCTGATCATGAATGAGCATTTAATCACTATTAGCATTTTGTCATTGATAATGAAGAGAAGTACATGAACAGTGTATATACATGTATACAGCTAGCTAGTGTACAAATAATGTACAGTGTAAACTCAATTCCTGACCTACATGTAGCTGGTACAGCTGTTTTAATTATCAGCCCAATGTTCACAGAGTGGGTTGATTAACAGGCCATAGTGGTACATGTATATTTAGCGATTGAAAGTTGTTTCAGTTAATTTCATTACTAGGTGAATTTTTTTATCTCTACTAGTAGTATACAGTACATGTATATATAGCTCTTGACAGATGAATATCTATTTTTTTAATGGCAAGCTGTAAATAAACCATTATTGCTATTTCCAGAAACTTTGTGCCAGAATTCATCAATACAAAAATAACTACTTGCATTGAAAAGCATGTACCATACAGTATATTTCAGCTATACAATGGGCACTATATTGACTAAGTTCATGTGAAAGCAGTTCATAGCATAATTTCCCCTTGTTTCAAACACTGTTTCTGCTTGTTTTTGTAATGTTAGATCGAGATCTTTTATTAAGAATGTACTTCACAAACATCCAGACCTTATTAGTGCCTAGCCAAATGGTAGAGAACAAGTGGGTAATTCTTTACAGTGTAAAGCAGATTTTTAAGCCTCAGAAGAGAGAGATGTAACACAGCTGCAGCTTAAAGAATTCAGAGTGGAGTGAAATGTTTTTTGAGTTTGTTGGACCAATCAGATTGCTGAATGGCAGATATCATTGGACCAATCAGATTGCTGAATGGCAGACATCATTGGACCAATCAGATTGCTGAATGACAGACATAATTGGACCAATCAGATTGCTGAATGGCAGACATCATTGGACCAATCAGATGGCTGAATGGCAGATATCAGTGGACCAATCAGATTGTTGAATGGCAGACATCATTGGACCAATCACATTGCTGAATGGCAGACATCATTGGACCAATCACATTGCTGGACCAAACACATATAAATACTATAGATTTGATACATTATAACTACAGTGTATGTGTTTGTAACTTAATGGCAACTAAAAGGCCCCCAAAGTACCTAATAAGTACCTGAGTACTATTTACAATAGTGGTGATGTTTCGGATATACAATGGCGAGCTGCTTCGATTCGGTGAGCCATTGTATATCCAATACAACATTGCCATTCATATTGTAAAGTACTTATGATATGCACCACATAACATTTTAAGCTTTGATTTGTCCCACCTTGCTATCGATGTGGGATGAATTAGTTTCTCACAAAAACATGTCCCACATCGAAGAGACAGTGTGTATGCAATGAGAGAGCAGAGGATCACATGCAGAAAAACAGGTCCCACATGGAAGAGATGGTGTGTACATAATAAGAGAGCAGATGTACTTTGTCATTTCACCCGGCCCGGGATAGGGGAAGTCAGTGATTGGTCATGAGACCTCATACTAATGCTAGCATGTTAGTATCCTGTATCATACAGGATTCTAGTTGTCTTATAGTTAGTCTGTATCATTTGATACAGAATACTAATAGGGCATATTAGTATTTTGTTACATACAGAATACTAATAGGCTTATTAGTATTCTGTATCATTGATACAGAATACTAATAGGCTAACTAGAATTTTGTATGGGGTTTACAGTGTATGTACGTGACCAGAATGCTGGGTCTGGATTGGCTAGTACCCTTATGAATTGTTAATGAATATTATGTTGTTTTATCACTCATTGATATATTCTGGTATCTTTGAAACTAGGCAACCATCTTGAGAAGAACTGCAATGGCCAATCAAACTGACACAAGGTAAGCGCATCTTCAAACTTTATGTCAAAGTAATTAACTTATTCATTTTGTTGTTCTTAATTTTGTAAAGGTTGAATGTTCCAATTGCAAGACCCTATATTCTTGATGGGAATATTATAGTCATTCAGATCTACACTTCAAGGGCATAACCAGGAGGAGGTTCCTGGGGTTCTGGAACCCCCTTTTCCCTAAGGAAAATTCCCTCCCTCCCGTTTCTAAGCCAGAAGAAATACGGAATAAAGAAAAGAAAGAAAAGAGAGAAAAGAGAGAAAGGAAAGAAAGGAAAGGAAGAAAAGAGAGAAAAGAGAGAAAAGAGAGAAAGGAGAGAAAGAAAGGAAAGAAAGGAAAGGAAAGAAAGAAAAGAGAGAAAGGAAAGAAAGAATAGAGAGAAAGGAAAGAAAGGAGAGAAAGGAAAGAAAGAAAAGAGAGAAAGGAGAGAAAGAAAGGAAAGAAAAGAAAGAAAGGAAACAAAAGAAAGGAAAGTAAGAAAAGAGAGAAAGGAAAGAATGGAAAGAAAGAATAGAGAGAAAGGAGAGAAAGAAAAGAGAAAAGAAAGAAAGGAAAGAATAGAGAGAAAGGAGAGAAAGAAAAGAGAAAAGAAAGAAAGGAAAGAAAAGAGAAAAGAAAGAAAGGAAAGAAAAGAGAAAAGAAAGAAAGGAAAGAAAAGAATGAAATGAGAGAAAGAAAAGAGAGAAAAGAGAGAAAAGAAAGAAAAGAAAGAAAAGCGAGAAAAGAGAGAAAGAAAAGAAAGAAAGGAAAGAAAGGAAAGAAAGGAAAGAAAGGAAAGAAAGGAAAGAAAGGAAAGAAAGGAAAGAAAGGAAAGAAAGGAAAGGAAAGAAAAGAATGAGAAATTATAGTTGAGGGAGGTCCTCCAGAAAACCCCTGCTAAGTTAACCCTTTGGCTATTGGACGTGTTTGGTTACAATTGGCGAAATCCTGAGTGCTAACTCAAACCTCCCCCCTCAGTTCAAGTTTGGCTAACCTGGGATAATTAAATACTGCTGATCTGTTAGGCCAATGGCTCAATATCTCCCCACTTTGCCATTTGGGAGAAAACTACTTGGTTTGCTTTTAGCAGGCTTTGTGATGGGATTTCACTGGGTTTTTCTGTTGTGTTTCTGCTTTGAGACACATCAAAAAATTATTCATTGAAATTTCTGCAGTTGGTGATCTTTTTACCCTACTAAACCTACATGTATTAGGATGTGTTTGTCACTTTTGTGTCAAAATCACTGCTCTTGGTGATTGGTCGTAGGGGCAAAAGTCTTATAAAGAAAACCCTACAGGAGTCCGAGAGGGGGGACCCCTTGTGGATTTTTTGTCAATTACCCAACATGCAATTGGAGGTGGGTGCAGGATAATGTGTTGGAGAGAAATGCAGCGTTAAGAATAGCATGGTTCACAGTCGCTTGGTGTGTTTTGTGCAAACAAACCTGGTGGTTGGAGAGATAAAAGAAGGTACTGTAATAACTTAGTGCTTTTGATTTCAAGTGTGAATGGGAAGGGATTTTTTGAGCCGATTTTCATGCAGAGCATTGAAATTGGTGAAAATCAAAGAAACAAAAAAAACAGGCCTGATCTCCAAAACAAATGAGTTTTTCTCAAAAGTGGTGAGTCAACCGATCGCTGTTTATAGCTCTGGCTTTTAAGTAATTCATCCCTTGAAATAACATCACAACATCATTTTTTCTGCATGTCTAGATTTGATGCAATATTTTTCCAGTTACATGCTTCATATTGGCCGGTTTAGTATTCAAAGTGTTAATTAAAAAATCAAAATAATTAAAAAAAAAATGTTTTCATATTTTTGTGTTTTAGAAAAGTAAATTTAAGTTACTTATCATCAGTTGCATTTAGTCCATGTAGCCATTTATGATAATTCCTAAAACAATTAACATAACAAAATATATTTATTACAACTACAGCATTTTAATTCTTCTATTTTTTCCAGCAGTGCATGTGATAAAGAAAATAGACCTTTTGAGAAATGTCCACCTGCTAAATGGTAAGAAGACAGTAAAAAAATATATTATACAGTACGGTATATTTTTATAAGTAATGGCATGACATGAGGGAAATGAGTGATTCAATTTTTCCAATAGCCGAGGGAGGATCTATGGAAGTCCTGACGCCGCAGGCTTGAGGGGTAATTTAATCTCTAATTTCCTGAAATGTCATGTTATCACTTTGTAATACTCTTATCACCGATGAACAGACAAATCTCTGAGAAGTTTAGTTTTCTCTGCCTAAACTAAAGAGGTCGCAGCTGAGTTGCTTTCGAAAATGTTTTGTTATTATGCTTGATTGAGCGCCATTGATTGAATGATCCTGCATGGCTTCCCCTTGGGACAAGCGTGTTTTTTTTTTAGAACAATAACACTAAAATAAAATGTAATTATGTGGTTGACTAAATATTCAAAGCACATGCATGGAGTTTAATTATGTCACATTTATGGTTAATTTAAGTATCCCACATGGAAGAAGCTGCATGGTTTGAGAAATGAAGAGAACTTTCTTGATCGAGGCATGAAATAGGTACGGTACAGGGTTGAGGGGGACATTCCAACGTTCCCTCATCAGCGTGCATGCTCTTCTAATTTTCCCTCTTGCATGTTAATGAGAGAAAATTAGAACAAGTATGGCATGCTGATGAGGGAATTTAGAGATTAAATGTCCCTGAACAAACAAAGGAAAGCGAGGGGATCATGGTATTACAATCTGTATATAATGTTATCTAGCCATACTGAGTATACATAAGGGGCCAAGGGAAAATGTTGCAGTGCAAGGGTGACCAAGTGGTGTGAGCACTCGCTTCTCACCTCTGTGGCACGTTCGTCGGAATACTAATCATAAGCCTCTGCTTTTGGAGACCCAGTAATGGCTCCTGTATCTTGGATGCAAAAATAAACCATTTGGCTTTTTTTCCACTCTATTAAATATGGTTAAAGTGTTGTGTACAAAAATGTTATTAAGAAGACACGATGAAGGGAGGTGCTTGTATAATAGGGGAGCTCCCGTGTGGACCTGCATGAGCGGAGCACCATGTAGATATAGGATGAGCAAAAAATGGCTGACTTCCGGTTTCCCTCATGCCCAAACCCTGCCGTGTGCACACGGTGAGCGACGTACCAGAAAAAGTGCTGCAATGGTTCATGCACTGTTGAAACCATGGTGGCCCGGATAAAAATATTGGCCAGTAGCTTTTTAAAGCTATAATATATAATATCACGATAATTTTTTCTTTTTTTATTCCTGTAATATCTTTTTTCTTCTAAATCTTTTGCACTGATTTCCCTTGATTCTACCAGTTATTTTTGTGTTTTTGTCAGGTGATTACCTCAGTTCAGATAATTAAAGTAAAAGTAAAGTAAAGTCACTTTTATTTATAGAGTGTTTAAACACATTTACCGGCTAACATGTAGTTCAGTAATCTAACGGCCCTCTCTTTACTTAGTCCTACGGTTTTACGTCCTTATCCGAGAAGACGAGAAGGTCTGACCGTTTAATGTTGGATTATGTAAAGGCAGCACCTTCTACTCAGTTATTTTAAGACCCTGAGTGTTGGTCCGGCCGGGGTTTGAACCCGCAACCTCCCGCTCAATAGACCGGAGCTTAACCACTGAGCTAACGTTTTTAGGTGTTTTTTGGCTTGCTTAAGATTATTGTATACCTTCAGGGACGTACAGATCTTCTTAAAACAAGAAGTTTACCAAGTTTGAGCACATTTCAATAAATATTGGCTGATTTACAAGCTACTGAAATTTCCTTGTCCCCAATAAACCTCAAAGCAAATGTATGGTTTGGATGGACACTGTAAAAATAAGAAACTGTATGAAGAAATACTGTTTTTGAAGTTTTCCAGCATCATCAATATTCACCTAAAATCCACAAAACTTGGCCAACTTAATTTTTGTTTGAGATCTTTCCAATAATGATGTTTGATTTCAGATAATACTAACTGAAGACATTTTACAAACTCGGACTCAGGCCCTACTCGATGTGAAAGATCACTAGCCTGCTTGCCGGCTCTCCTGTAAATTTTTTCGGTCGTTTCTTTTCGGATTGGGTCACCTGTGGCACGCGGTCCCCTCCCCCTCCCTTCATTTTTGTCCTCGCCCCATTTTGACCGCGTGCCACAGGTGACCCAATCCGAAAAGAAACGACCGAAAAAATTTACAGGAGAGCCGGCAAGCAGGCTAAAAGATCACAAGACCAATTGACAAGCAACCATTCACAACACACCTGACCCACGTGGTGTTTTCAGTGTTTTGGGAAAAGGAAAAGTGGTAGTCGTAAAATAATACTTAACCATTTGACTACTGGACGTGTTTAGGTTCAATTCCCCAACTGATCGAATACACACGTAAACACACACTTCGTTGTTTGGCACAGGAGAGAAGTTTATTAAGAATTAGAAAAGGAATACAACACTGAGCTAAAACAATAAACCTCTCTGCCACCCATTTTATTAAACTAACCCAGGGTGGGCGGGTGGGAAAATCGAAAATAACGTTTGAGACTACTGTTAATCCACATGCGACTCCGATCACATCCAGCAAAGGAACTAACTGAAATCAGATCTACCAACATCCGTCAGTTATGCAATTAATCCCTTTGAGCACGTGCCCAAAGGAAGCAAATTCCCCAACTGATCGAATACACACGTAAACACACACTTCGTTGTTTGGCACAGGAGAGAAGTTTATTAAGAATTAGAAAAGGAATACAACACTGAGCTAAAACAATAAACCTCTCTGCCACCAAGCAACGGCCAAAAACGAAAAGTGTGTTTACGGAACTAATGAAAGCCTGACTGAATAGCTGCCCTGAACTGATGGGCAAGGCCAAGCTTGGCCTCTACACTAAATTCCAAATAGAGCTTATACATGTATGCATCACTAGACCAGTCGCCGTACAACTGTATGAGTTCACCTGGTACCCCGTGATTGAAGGCCCACGAGGCAAATGACCTCGAAAGTATGAAGCATTACTGAAACCGGCAGAAGTCAAACCATGACGAAATTCCGAAATAAAGCGGCTTTTAGTCAAAACTGTGAGACCGTGCGACACAGGCAACAGGAACAAGGCGCGACAAGAGCTAGCGGGTACCAATTGAACTATACGCTTGTAAGCGGCAACGTGACACAGCGGAGAACCTGGAATTTGTAGCAACTGAATATGCAATTTGCGCTCCCCAAACTGAATTGTTTTTGTGTGCTTTATAAACGTAACGATGAAACCATACGCATTGACCGTAACATCCCCCCCGAGTAAGATTCCGCACGGGATCAAAACTCCTAGCGGACTTAGGGCCGGACGATATTAGCCAAACGCGCCATGAGAAAGAATGTAAACAAATATGCACAATACAATGTGCAAGAATAGGATCCGATATGAAATCCAAATGCTTAAAAAGCTGTAACAAATGCGCGGGATTTACTGGTGGTGCCCGACTGGGCGTAAAGAAAGCATTCCGAGGAATACCGCGTAATGCTAAGGCGAGAATAAAGTCCTTATTATAACGGTAATCAACCCCTGAGAATAAATGCAAAAGTCTAACCCCACTGAAGTATTTCCGTATAGAAGGAGGACTGAGCGTCCGACTCAAGAATTGTACATACAGACAAAGTGTGTCTAAATTGGCCGGTAAAGGGTTCAAACGAAAATATTTACAAAACAAAAGAAAGGCCTTGAACTGTGTCCTCAAATTACTATACGTCCCGGTGCTGTAGGCTGAGCGAAGAGTGTTCTTGAGGTCCTGGCGAAAGACTGACAAGGCCGAGTTTCTATAAACAAACAGATGTGCACGGCACGCTTGATAAAGCCCTCCTTCGCCAGAGAACTTGTTGCCCATCTCGATAGCAAGTCGGGGTCGGTGGTAGAAACCCCTGGCAGATGAAGTGATCATAGCTCAAACTCGTACTTTGCAGAGAGAAAACATATTTCCCGCAAACAAGAACTGAGGAAGGCATCCCTGCAGTGGCCTGAATTCAGACCTCATTATCGCACCGAACTGTCAACCGCAGGCCCGACAATAGATGACCCCAGAGCTTTAGGGCAACCGCAAGGAGTTAATGTCAAGGGATCTTGTCAATAAAATCCGGAAACACGGCGTGAAAATAACGTCCGGCACAAACGCCGCCACATCCAGTGAACATGAGACGAGCATCGGTAGCGAACACTGTTCCAGGAGCTGACCACGCACTAGTGTTGATCATGGAGACGCCGTTATACTCGCGCAAGAAACGGCACCACCATTGAATGTCCTTGTGAAACTCGGCATTCAAATTAATATGGTGATGATTAAACGTGATAGTGCGTAGAAGACGTACACACCTCGACATAAAAAACAACTTGCCAAGTAACGATTGTAAGGCGGACTTGGTGCAAGACTTTTGGTGTAACCAACATTGTAATAAAGTCTCGAGTTCAAGTAGCCGGTCCCTACTAACAGAAAACGTGAAAGCTACTGTGTCCAAGTCGATTCCTAAGCAGGTCATAACCGAAGATGAAGGACAAGACTTGGAAACCGATTCCTCTAAACCAAGCGCCGACATCAAAATTCCATGCTTCTCAAAGTCAGAAAGAGACTCAGACTCCCCTGAAATTCAGATAAAAATTGTCTAGATAAGGAAACAACTCTGTGCCCCTTTGCGCCTGAATCCAAGCAGCCGCCGAAGTAGACCGTTGGCAGGCCAAAGCAACAGAACGCAGACCCAATACAAGAACGGTATCGAAATAATAATGACTGTCCCAAATGTATCCCAGAAGGATCAACCAGGAACTGTCTGTACGCTTTGCGTAAGTCTCGTTTATACAGCAGACACCCCGGACCTTTACCCGGCGCTCAACCGAATCTCGCTTCTCTACCGAATTTATCGGTGAGACAACGAAGCAATCAGTAAACGGTGAGCTAACGAATGGCCCAGCGACCCGACCAAGATCAACCTCTGTCCAAATACTGCTGAACGATAAGCATCGACATGAACAGATTGGAATGACACATTACAAAAAGCAGACACACCCCCATTGAGGGTGTCAACTGAAAGTCTCGAACAGACACGCGACTCAATGACTCGATTGCATGCTGTGAATGAACGTAAAGTCTCGATTGTCTAGAATAAACTCAATGTCTCGAATGTCATGAATAGGCGCAATGTCTAGATTTATACGATGAGCATCGACATGCATGAAGATCTGTAACAGATTGGAATGACACATTACAAAAAGCAGACACACCCCCATTGAGCATGAGGGAGTCAACTGAAAGTCTCGAACAGACACGCGACTCAATGTCTCGATTGCTGTGAATGAACGCAAAGTCTCGATTGTCTAGAATAAACTCAATGTCTCGAATGTCATGAATAGGCGCAATGTCTACATTATCTGTACGTGATGCACAAATGTTAGGTTGAACAAACGGAGAGTCTCGACCGGAAACAACAACACTGAGAGCACCTAAAGACATGTTACTTGAACCCTCACAAACATTCCCAGCTACGGGAAACGAAACGCCCCATTCGGAGTTCCTCAAATGGCGGCGTCAGGATAAACCGCACTGGAGGAGCCAGTAAATCGAGATACTTTTTTCCTGGATGAGATGATCATACAGAGTCCTGCTCTCTAATTGCAAGAATATGAACGCAATGTCTCGATTGTCACGAATAAACTCAAATTATGTCTCGAATATCATTAATAGGCGCAATGTCTAGATTATCTGTAGTTGATGCACAAACGTTATCTTTGCTGTGAATGTATTGAATACAATATCTCGATTATCATGCGTAAACGCAAAGATGTCTCGATTGTCATGAATAGGCGCAATATCTGGAATATCTGTACGTTAGTTTGAACAAACGTACGGAGAGTCTCGACCGGGAATAACAACCAGTGATCGTGAGCACCTAAAGACATGTTACTTGAACCCTCGCATACAATTCCCAGCAACGGGAAACGAAACGCCCACAAATGGCGGCGTCAGAATAAACTATCAGTTTTTTTAGACCGAGGCCGTGGTCGTACCTCCACTCTCCTTCGACGGAAAATCACCTGAAGTATCCCGGTGTAACTTCTCCTTTCTAGTCTGGATCCAACAGGCGGCACAAAATGTTCCTCAACCACTTCCTCTCTCAATGAATATCGAATGTAACCATAATGATCGTTGTCATGTATACACTTCTCCTTCCGATAATCGCAGCAAATTAGCACCGCATTTGAGGAGCCAGTAAATCGAGAGACTTTGTCCTGGATGAGATGACCATACAGAGTCCTACTCTCTAAATGCATAAATCGAAAATAACGTTTGAGACTACTGTTAATCCACATGCGACTCCGATCACATCCAGCAAAGGAACTAACTGAAATCAGATCTACCAGCATCCGTCAGTTATGCAATTAATCCCTTTGAACACGTGCCCAAAGGAAGCAAATTGGTGAAATCCTGAGTGCTATCAAGATTAAAGAAGGTACTGTAACGACCGAGTGCTGATTTTGTGATTGAGCCGATTTTCAGCTCCTCAAAATTCGTGAAAATCAAAGAAACAAGACAAGATCTCCAAAACAAATGAGTTTTTCTCCAAAGTGAGGAGTCAACTGATCGCTGTTTATAGCTCTGGCTTTTAAGTAATTCATCCATTGCATTTCCATCGTATTTCCAGCATGTCGAGATTTGATGCAATATTTTTTCAGTTACATGCTTCATATAGGCCGGAGAGGGGGGGGAGGGGGGGGGGGGGGGGGGGGTGGAGATCTCCACATAAAAATTAGCGGGGATGCTCGTCGGGACTTTTAGTTTTGACCCCTAGAGGTAGCAAAACGGGCGTAGCTCAAGCTTAGTTTGACCCCTAAAAGGTACCAAGAACATGCATTAAATGACAATGATCCATATCATTATTTGGCAATTAAACCATGTACATGTACATTGATAACAGTTTTGTCTGGTAGCGTAAAAAGTCCATTTCTACTAAAAATGTCTTCACATACACAAGAAGAAAGTTATATTTATCTTTGCGAGGTTGGCTACATTTTTATGCACACTATTTCGCGCGACGTGGTTGTCATGTTGAGTGTATGACATCACTTCCGCTGAATAACGAGAACTGCTTCCGCGGACAGAAATTTACCGGTAAACTCTCCTAACATTTTGTGGTTTAACTTGCCCATTTGGGAATATTTTTTACTATTTCGGATCTTAAATTCTAACACTGATTGACCTATTGACGCTGAAAAAGTGCCAAATCGAAATGGTAAATTTTCGTTGTAGTGCCACTTTAATTTAAACTTTATTACTTCTATACTTGATCGAGTACATAAGAAGTGGATCGAACATGTATTGACCATGGATCGAATGAACTCAACATGGATCGAATAAACTCAACATCAGATTCAGATTTCAGATTCAGATTTCTCTATTAAACACTATTTAAAGTATGCACAGAAATTAAGTAAAGATTACTATTATAAAATGACTAGTGTGATTATATAAGTTAATGTATAGAGGAAGAGTGTGCAGTGGTTAAAGGAGCTAAGCTTTCGAGTTAACCACTGCCACATAGGAAGTAAAGACTAAGTCCAAATTAAATTATATAATACAATATATGTAAAAACTGTGTAAGTACAGGCTGGAATGATAATTAAATACTGTATGTCATCTTTGGTTAAAGCTGAAATTTAAGAAGATGTTTCTTATAGTGTTTTTTAAACTGTGAATGTCTTAATTTTTTTAACTCAGTTGGAATAGTTTGCCAAATTTTTGATAAGGAGAAGTTGAAAGTACGTAAGCCACAGTTCGTTTTTGCAAGGGGTCGATTTTTTTTATAATTTTTTGCATACCTGGTATTGTAAGGATGGATTTCAGATGCATGTATAACATATCTAGAAAAAATATTTGGAGTATTAGATTTGTCAATAGAGATTTTATGACCAAATATGGAGATTTTTAATTTATATATATTATCAAGAGTTAAAGCTCCTAACAAATTAAAATAAGGATTGGCGTTTTCCCTACTGTGTGCAAAGAAAATACTGCGCATGCATTTGTTTTGTTTTGTCTTAATTTTAGTTAGTTTAGTTTGATAAGTATTACCCCAACTCATAATTCGAATCGAATAAACCTGGATCGAATAAACCTGGACCGAATAAACCGGATCGAATAAACCGGATCGAATAAACCGGATCGAATAAACCGGATACTGCGTGAGCAAGGTGGTATAAATAATATAGGAACTGAAGTCTGTTGTGAATTTTTTCGTGCCAAGAAATGTATGTCTATGCCACAATTTCTGGCTGGAAATGGAGTATGGATACCCCAGAGGTTGCAGAGAGTTTTTATTTGATGAAAATCCATGCAGTAGTTCTACTACAACCACAGATTTCTCACTTGAAATTTAGTCTCTGCTGTATCTCTGTATCTGTATGTTTAACTCTTTTGGGTGCGAGCCTGTAAATATAGGTCCCCTGGGACCTATGAGAATTTTTTTTTGCATCACATCTAGACATGCCGGAAAGGCGATGTTGCGATATTATGTGAAGGGATGAATGGCTTCAAAGTCAGAGCTATAACAGGGATCGCTTGACTCTTTCACTATGGAGTACAGCTCATTTGTTTTGCCGATCTTTTTTGTTTCTTCGATTTTCACGAATTTTAAGGAGCTAAAAATCGGCTCAAAACACCCTTCCCATTTGCAATTGAAATCAAAAGCAAACACAAAATCAGCACTCAGTCGTTACAGTAACTTCTTTAATATTTCCAACCATCAGGTTTGTTTGCACAAAACACACCAAGCGACTGTGAACTGCGCTATTCTTGTTACTGCATTTCTCTCCACCACGTTTTCCTGTATCCACCTCCAATTGCATACTGGGTAATGGACAAAAATTCCACAAGGGGTTCCCCCCTCTGGGACTCCTTGTAGGTTTTTTTTTTAAGAAGTCTTTTACTCCTACAACCAAGAGCGGTGATTTAAAGTGACGAAAACACATCCAACTGCAGAATTTCAAGGATTTCATTGAAGAATTTTTTCATGTGTCTCAAAGCAGAAACACAATGGAAAAACCCTGTGAAATCTCTTGACAAGGCCTACTAAAAGCAAACCAAGTACTTTTCAGCCGTCATCAGACTTAATGATGTCCTCTAGCTCTCTTGCAGTGGCTTTTTTGTCCAAAATTAGAGCACATTTCATTGGAAACCCTACCGAAGCAGCCATACCTACCGTCAACGAGTGCACAGAATTCTCCCAAATGGCATTGTGGGAAATGTTTGAGCCCTCGGCTTAAAAAGTCAGCAGTAATTAGCTGCCCTGGGCTAGCCAAACTTGAACTGAGGGGGGATCGAGGGTTGAGTTAGCACTCAGGATTTCACCAATTGAGCTCACACACAATCAGTTAATAGTTAATCGGTAAAGCTTGTTGCATTACAAAACCTATAGTAGCAGACAGTGCCTTTACGTATTTACAAAATTACATTACATATAATTTTATTTAGAAAAATACGGTGTCTATTTAAGACTTACATATAAATTCAGTCGAGTTAATACAAATAATTATGTGGTTATGATAAATAATAATGATATGATTGAGTCAGACATAAGTAGGTATTACTAGTCATTATTATGCATGTTGTTTAGGAAAGCCATAGTTTTTTTAGAAAAATGTATCTATGTTAGGGGACATAACTAAATCCTCTGGAAGAGCATTCCAGATGGGAACAGTCCTGGGAAAGAAAGAGAATTTAAAAACATTGGGCCGAGTCGAAATATGTTTGTATTTTAAGTTGTGTTTCCGGTGTGTGACTGACTTTGATGCAAGTGTGAGATAGTCGTTAAGGTCAGTTGCGTTAAAACCATTAGAAGCCTTACACATAAAGATCTTCTCAAGTAAATTATTTTGAATTCCGATGTGTGTAAGGATCCCACGCTATGCAAGCATATTCCATAGTAGGCCTTACGAGGCTATTAAGATATAATTTGGATTTCACCTCGCCGGAACAATGATAGAAATTTCTAGAAAGAAAATCTAAAGTATGACTACTCTTCTTAGATATGTATGCGCAGTGATTGTTAAAACGCAAGTCGGATGAGAAGAAAACACCCAAATACTGCTGAAGGTTAGATTCCTTAAGTGCTGTCCCATTAAGAGAGTATGTGGTTTTAATTGGAGATTTGGAACGAGAAATGTGCATAGAAAAACATTTAGTGCAATTAAGATGCATTTGCCATTTCTCAGCCCATGTCGACACTGCGTTTAAGTCGGATTGAAGTTGCAGAGGAGAAAAAGCAGTCGACATTTCCAGTTCCAGTCAGCGAACAGTCGAATATGGGAGGAGATACCCGCCGTGAGATCGTTAATGTACAGTAGAAATAGCAAAGGGCCTATCACTGAAACCTGAGGTACACCGGAGGTAACTGCACATACGTTGGAAAAATCACTGTCGATGACGGTCACTTGGGTTCGGTTTTGTAGAAAGCCTTTTATCCATGATAAGGTATGATTATTAAGACCGTAAGAAGCACGTTTAGACAGCAATCTCTGATGCGGGACGGAATCGAAAGCTTTAGAAAAATCGAGTAAGATGAGGTCGGTCTGAATACCACGGTCGAAATTTCTAGACAAATCATGAATGGTAGAGACAAGCTGGGATTCACAGGAGAAACCCTTGCGAAAACCGTGTTGAAGAGGTGAAAGCAATGAAAATTGATCTAAATGACTCATAATATTAGTAAAGATGATGTGCTCTATGGTCTTGCATAGAACACATGTTAGTGAAATGGTCGATAATTTGATGGATCAGAACGAGAACCCTTCTTATAAACTGGAGACACGAAGGCATGTGTCCAATCTAAGGGCAAGTTTCCGCTATCCAAAGACTGTTGATAGATGACCCGAAGTACTGGCGCTATGGCATTTCCAGCAATTTTCAGTAGATGGATAGGAATTTGGTCCGGACCAGATGCCTTTGAGGGGTTTAACTTTGCCAGTAAATTGGACACACCCTCTGTGGTAACTGTAATACGAGACATGCTAGGTACATTACTTGTACCTACATTTGGAATATTTGTTAGATGTTCTGTTGTGAAGACTGACTTAAACTGTCATTAAGGATATTTGCTTTCTCCTGGCTAGAACTATAAAGCTTATTGTTAACCTTCAAGGGAGCAACACCTACACTATCTTGGCGCTGCGACTTGAAGGAAATGTGACATTTCAGCCGTTTGTTGCTAGTAATATAATCCCGCACGATCCCAATTTGACCTTTAATAGCATATTAGTAGCGACGAGAAATAAACATTTCTGATTAAATGGCTTTCCTATATCATTCAGCTGGGTTTTCAAAATATATTTGTGGGATAGTTTTTAGAATTGAAAACAGACAGAACATAATTATGGCAGCAGACTAATACCCTGACATATACGAAGACTTGCAAGGCTGACGCTCTCTGTATGTTACCTTTAACTGCTACACAGGCATTCAGCAAAACTAATCTCGTCATACACTGAACACAAATCCACAATAACACAACACAAGATAGCTCACTGACCATCCGCGAGTTGACCTTAGGGGTCCTAAGTTCTCTTTTCTTTGTTTTTGAATACCGCATTACATTAATGTAGAAATCTTTGATAGAGAGAATGAAATAAGATGCCCAGTGAATGACAGCAGCTGTCAATCATTTTTCGCACCTTTAACGAGAAATCAGGAAGTCGCATTTTGAAGGCTTTAAAAAATATTTTTAGTTTGAGTTTTTTTGTGATACTAGATTTGAATTTTTTAACCTTTATCAATACCTTATAAATAAGTTATACGATAAGTAAAAGGTATCATTCAATAATAAGAAAAGAGCCATAACTGGCTGAACAATTTCTGGCTCATTCTAAAATTTACATCCTTGTTTTCAAAGGTAACGGTCTTTTTGTTGAACAATTATTATAATTTCACTGAAAGACAATGACCATACTGAAAACTTTTAATTTTTATACATATTTAACTTTTTCAATTTCAAATTAACTCATGAATCATAATATTGGATAACAAAAAAACTTTTACATGCTTTAACTCATGGGTCGTTCTTTAAAAAGTCTGGCACAAGGACAAGACTTCCAGCTAAAATCTGGTAAAATGTACAATATTCCTTTCTAATGCAATGTTTTAGAAGAATGAACAAAGATTATATATGATAATGTGTACATACAGGGTAGTTTAATGTTCCCCATGCCGCCCTGAAAATCTTTGCAAAAATAATAATGGTCTGTATTTTTATGAAAGTTTTATTTTATTTATGGACAATCCGGTCAGACTCCCTTGTATTAAATTAGTGTTAAAATAAATTCGTTTTGTTTGGTGATACCAAGATCCACTGGACAGCTTGCTTGCCGGTCTGAAAATAATTTTCAGACCGGTCATCTCCAAACCAGACATAAAACTCTAGCCGTAAAATGATCCCCAAACCAAACGTAGAACGAATACCATTGCCTCTCTTTAGTATAGAAAGCCAAAAGAAGACTCCAAAGGCAAAGAATGTCAACAGCGCTAGCTTTGGTTTTAATGAAGCAGCGTGATTATTACGTTTTTCAAGCGCTGTAATATAGTCAACAATCGTATTTCAAGAGTTCACTTTAGTCTGGTTCGCAGTGAAGAGGACCGCGATTGATCAATCGTAAGTTCGTTTTATAGACGGTTTTATTGATTAAGTAATCAAGTGTTGCAACAGTCTTAACAGTGAACATTTATTGAAGTTCATGTTCACTCAGCAAATCGTTAGGAGGGGGGGGGGGCGAAATCCCTGAGGGGGGACCAGTGAGGGGGGTGAGATTACGGGGGGGGGTTACTGTTGACCATGAACTCAACCAAAGAGTTCAGCCGTCAGTGCGCGCAGCTCATAAAAGTTTAAAACGTTGCTAAGATCACTTAAAATACATCAATCTCAGTATAGACAAGCCGATATATGTAAAAATTCTGCAATGTTTTCCATGTCTCTTAATTTTGGCCAGATTCTATCACACAGTCGTCGTTACTTGGAGGAAGAAGTTGCGTGCTCAGTCAAACAGTACGCTATTTTGGTTCTACCTGCCATCCAACATGGCGGCGTAGCAACAGTTGCTAGGAAGTCACGTGATGGTGCAAAATCTCTGTTGTATAGATATATGTCTTATAGATAAATTATTTTGTGACAGCTACATAGTGCCTTGTACCATTAATCACCGTTGTCTCAGAGCATGGGCATAGTGGAGCCACGAGTATCTGATAGTCATTCATCTTGAGTATGATAAAACTTAGTCACGTGCACTGCTGCCTCTGAGCACTTCAAGATCATTCTGGCAGGATATTAGCTCAGCTGGACTTTCCGCATCCTTACGTATGAAGATGCGTCCAGAATTGGTCCATATAAATTTGTAGTTCAAGTCACGTTTAGTAGCCAAGCTTTATTTAAACAACTTGTTTTTAGGGCTTAGGGACTCAGAAATGAAGATCTAATTAGTTGCGAATCTGCCAAACCCAATATCTGCAGTGGTCTTGTTGCGTAGGTGTTTTCTTCCTCGATAGATCGCATCACGTACGCTCCTTCTAACAAACTTCACAATAATATGAGGTGCTGATGGGGAGCCATGTTGCTGTCCGTCCTTGAAAGCTTCGGGTACAGGCAGTCGATGAGATTCAGAGATGTCCTTATCAGTAATGTCCATGTTCAGGAGTTTGGCAACTTTGCAAGCAATGTTATCGGTGTTATCTTCCCTCTTTTCATTTTTTTGGGGCTTGTTTAATTTTATACCTTTGAAATCTAGCATTCTGACAGGAGAGGACTGATATGCCTACTTACTTCTTCACTGCTCTGCAATTTTGAGTCCCAACGGCGTAAAAAGAGGAGGGGCTAACCCTTCTTGTTTAAAGGCGCTGTGTCATGGTTTTGCGCATGTCTAGAATCAATGTTCGATTGGTGGCTGTTAATTGACTTCAAACAATTGAAGTCCCCTCCCTTAATGCTTGACTGAAAGAATTTGCAATATTTTCCTTGAAGACTAGATCTACGCACAGTTTGTTAGTTATTTGTACTTAGTATATACCACACCAGTGAATATCACTTTTCGCGCGCTCTTATTGGCTACTCAAACAGTGAATATGATTTCATATGATTTCATATTCACCTCCGAGCGAAGCAGCGATCACATCGCGCGAGTTTTTGTCCATTTTACAGAAAATAGAATAACTATTTGGTGCTGGCTATTCACCTGCAGTGTGGTATATACTAAAACAATTATTCATCTCAGTGGCGGTGAATAGTGGTATATATTTACCTCGCCGAATCGGCTTGGTAAATATCCACCACTATTCACCTCCACTTCGGTGAATAATTGTTAAATATTTACTTTGATTTCATCCGTCCCACACGTGTGCTAAGATAGTTTATATCAGTTTATATGAGAATCACCGAAAATAATTCTGTTCCGGCCCAGAACATGAAGGCGTGTCCCTCACCGTGACACAGCTCCTTCAATGCGTGGCAAAAAGCTCATACATTTGTTTTGTTAGTTTATGAGTGGAATATTTTAATCTTGCATTGCCATCCGTGATGTACGCCTCTACTCGGGAGATAAGACTGGAGAATGCACAAAAATAAAATTATGTCTAGAAAAATTGACATGTTGAAGTTTATGCATCACGAAATGATTCCATATTGTCGTTGGAATTTTGTAGATGGGAGCTACGCTATGTATCATTTTCTTGTTAATAAATTTAGTATCAAAGTGGTAATGTAATATCTTCTTTCAGGCACAAAGTGAATGGTGTTCCAGTGACCTATCGCGTTGAAATACCGAAGTACAAGATCAGACTTGACTGTGAAACTACAGGAAGAGAGACTATTCTAGAAATGTTGAAGAGAAGTGTGAAGGAGTCCAGTCCTCGTCATAAACCGAAGTTTGAGTATATTTTGTTCAAAACCTCCGCTGACGAATATCTGAACGTGGGACTTCCCTCTGGTGTACTAAAGGAGTCAGAAACGTACACGTGTATCTTTAAAGATCACCTTGTTTATAACACCACTGATCTCATTCGTAAGTATGACGTAACGGAGTTCAGTAATGACTGGGACATGAAACATTTCTATGTTCTTTTAGATCAGCATGCAACTCCAAGTATGCCCAATATCAGCCCATTGCAAAAAGTCATCCAAGGCAAGATAAGGGTAGACTTCTTTGCGGAAGGCCCATGTGAGACCTTGTTTGAAGCTCTAATGAGGGATGGGAGGTTTTGTCAAACTACAAGAGCTCGAGAGTTTGACAAACAAGTACTTCGACGATGTAATGTGTTGTGTGACGGAGCGATGTTTCCTACACACTTCAGTGCTGGCAGTTATGAAGGCAAGACCCTTCAACTGTATGATCGGAAAACGGTCAACGAAGCTTTAGGAGAAAATGTGGATCCTCGAGGCAAACCATACAGCCACTCGCATGACTGCGCAGATGCTTTTTCACCACCTGTGAAAAGCGTGAAAAACGAGCGTTCGAATTCTTTCGTGACGCTCGGAACCCAGAGTCCACTTGCTGCTAGTACGCCAGTAAGGGAAAGAAAGATTCGTTTGAGTTCTGATGAGGATCTGAAGCAATTCATCAAAAAGATGTTTGGGCTTGAGACCCAAAAGCAAGAAAAAACGCGACAAGAAAAAAAACGCCTGAACAACATTAAGAGGTTTCTTAATGTGAGATATGAAAACTTTGCTTTGACTCGTGGTGGCTTCCTCTGTGCTATCATTGAGCATAGGAGAATCGCTACGGTGTCAGAATCTGTTGGGGCTATAAAAATCGTCAACGGTGCAGGAGTACCTGAAGTGATTGGGACCTGTTTTCGAACAGGGACGAAATATGTCTTGACCAATGGGCACGTTGCAAGAGACATCAAGAGGGCAACGTTGAATCGCCCATCGGATGTCATGTACGTAGACTTCAATTATGAGTCAGCTGATGGCAAGCTTCCAGCAGGGCATAAGCATTTCTTTGAAGATGATTTTGTACTGACAAAGTCGGTGGACATGGATTATGCCGTCTTGAGTCTGAGAGACAATGCCGATGAACTGCCATCCTGCCTCTCTGCCTATGGCTTTAGTATCCCACCTCCTGGAAGCCGACACCTGTTCAAGGATCGAGGGTTGTCTCTCACTTTGATTGGCCATCCGGGTGGTCAGCCAAAGCAAACAGACCTAATATGCCCTTTGGGTACAGCAGATTTAGTTACGCTTGACGCTGCTTACATGATGTCTATAAAGTGTGATCATCAAGATCCCTACGATAAAGGTCGGGATGATTTAAAGGACCCAAGGAAGCTGCTGTACCAAGTGAGTGGATTTTTCGAGGGGTCATCAGGGTCACCGGGTTTTTTGTGGAATGACAAGCTTCTGATGACTCTTCACTGCCGAGGCTGTTATTTGGGCGACGATGTTAAAAGCTCGATTGAGCTGGGCATATTAATGTCCGAAATAGTAAACGATGTTCGTAATAAAATCGAAGATCGCAAACTACCGGTAGGCGTAAGGCTAGAAGACATTTTCCCCGCCATCTGTCCTGATGAGCCTATGGACATCGACGAACTATAAACTTCCGCATTTATTCAAAAACACATGTTGTGTATCAGGCATGAACCAGCCTGATAATATTCACTGAGCGTTTACAACAGAGGTCATGCTACTGTTTATAAAACAGCTAGGACAAACGCAAGTAATAAAAAGCTTGCTTAGTTCTCACTGAACAAACCCCAGAAACATTGGCGAGTTGGAACCTATAAATGGAAAAGCAAGAGACTGGTACTCTGACTCGAAACGTCGACTGCTCCTCGCTTCCCGGTTTTAACTTCTTCGCTGAGGACCAACTAGCCTGGATGCCAGAGGCTGGAAGAAATAAGAGGCGAAAGAAAGAGGAGAGAAGATTGAAAAGAAGAGCCTCTGGTGTTATCCGTTGAGAATCTCATTTCCATACGAACATTAGGTAAAGAATTTGAACCTCGTCCCTGATTGGGTAATCTACTCATTACCAGGCGTAACCAGGCCTAGATATAAAATCACGTAAAATCGCCTAAATATATATCCAGAAATTCCCCAAAAAAATCTAAATATCTCGAAAAAATATCTAAATATCTCGAACATTTTTCTAAATGTCTAATATTTCTTATAAATATCACAATTTTGACTAATTTTGACTCAATAAGAACAAAAGTTTCTTAGCTAACGATTATTGATTGGAAGCATTAGTGCAGCCTCCACATAGTCCTCTGTTACTGGTCTCCAAACATCGTTATAAGTAATGAAAAAACTCTTTCGGCTGCTGCGGCAGATGATGGCTGTATGAGTACCAGTTTCTTTACGGCTTATGACCGAGAAAATATAAACATCCTAAATATCTCCCAAAATATAATTTTTTCCTAAATAACTAGAATTTTTCTAAATATCCTAGAACCTTCTAAATATCTAAAAAAGTATCCTGATATTTGACATAATGTATCTAGGCCTAAAACGGCACCGTTACTGGATAAGGCTAAGTGCATTCCATATTTTTGTTCCACTCATGCGAAATCCGCTCTACCCACGTAGGAGGCGAAGGTGTGTTTTAATACTGTTTTAGAATACGTTATCAAAACGTAACATTGGGCAGTTTTATTTGTTATCATCGACTGGACTTGCTGCGAGCACCTCTCAATTTCGGCTTCACAAGAAATGAAGAAAAAAACAGCGACGGAGTTGCAAACACGCAATAACCAACCCCACAAAATTGTAAATTTTAAAGTGCCTATAAGGTCAAATTTTATATCATTAATATCGATCCTATATAATGTGACTAGTAGAATATTTATTGATTTGAGTGTTGCGTGTATGAGTTATAACAGGAGCCCATTACCAGGAGCGTACCTATGTGATGGGCAGCGCCCACAGCACAGTAGACGATGTAGCTATTTATAGTCGCGAAGTTCTGGTATGCGATTACGTTGTCTTTTGTTCTCTTGCGCTTCAGTATTTTTAGCAGTTTGAGCCGTGTTAATTACAATTTTTCAGTGCATCCTGATTGGTTAAAAGTGACGGCCTTTGTTTCTTCTCACTGGAAACACAAAGCTAAGAATAGCTGCATCATCTGATCTGCTGTTGGACAGACCTAATCTGGGAGATGCACGCTCCTGGTTATAAAGGTTTATATTTCTAATATGCTAATGATGTGACGTCAAAGTAGGCATCAATTCAGTATATAAAAACATGCTGGCAGAGAAAGAAAATACCTTTTGTACACATCCATGTTATATGTTGGGCTTATATTCGTAATATACCAAACGTTTTTTTCGCTAAATCAGGAAATATTTTCATTTCACAAAGAGAAAGAACTGATAGTAAATTACTACGATGACATCACGTCATTGGCATATATTCGAAATATAAGCTTTTATAACTCGTATACTCAAATCAAGAAGTACTTTACTATTCACCTATTCACTTGATGTAAAATCGATATTGTTTTAAGAACGTCAAATGTAGAAGAATTTTTGCGCATGTCAGATGTCTGTACTTTGGATGGGACATCGTGTTTTTGTCATTTGTTATCAATACCCCATTCATACCACTTCAACAGGTTTAAAAAATGTTTAATTACACAAGTTAAGAATAATATATGTAACTGCATGCTTGGTGGCACAAATTCGAGATAGTTTTAACCTTGTGCAGCTGAACACATTCAAGATAGGGGCTAGATAAACTCAGTTTAATTAAACGGGTTTAGTTGGAGTGAATGGGTATTACTAAGATAAGCGTTACGGTTTAGGAGCTCGCACACCTAGTTTAAATGCTGTTATGCTAGTTAAGTCGCGAGCATAGTTGTTGAAGGTGGTTGTTGGAGCTCCGAATAAAGAGTTTTCGAGTCCGCTAATTGCCTCATCTTTTACGCCAATAATTGCGCATTTTGTGATATCTGTTGGCGAGATCGTGGCTTTTAATTTGAATTTGTTAAAGTTGCTGCAGCCATGAAAACGATTAATATCCAGAAATACAGTTTAATGGACCTCCCCCAAAAAATAATAAATAAAAAGAGTAGTATATAATATGGGGGTTCTGGCAAAGGGCCCTTAGGATAGCCCGCCAGGCCCACCCGAGTCTCCCAGCCCCCTTTTCCAAGGACCCCCTAGGATCAACCATCAGTACCCACCGATCCTCCAAACCCCCTATCCCAGGGGCCCCTTACGATAGCCCGCCAGGCCCACCAGAGTCTCCCAGCCCTTGCTTTTTGTTTGCCGGACCCGGCTTCATTGTTTGGCCTCCATTGGGCTCTCGTACTGGTCTCATTCGACTCCGACGTTTAGTTTCTTTGTTTGACCTCCATTGGGCTCTCGTACTGGTCTCATTCGACTCTGACGTTTAGTTTCTGCCACATCGACAGGCGCTATAGGCTCGGTTTCAGCCGTTGGGGTGTCGTTTCTCCAAAGCATCTCCCCACTAACATCTGCGCGCGTGGTCAACACACCGTGTCCGTGACGTCAGCTGATTAAAATTAAAATTATTCAATTTGCGTGTTTTGACAAGAAAAGCCGTTTACTCTTTCACGACTGTAGCGTAGGCTCTAAACTTTCAAAACACACTGGAACTCTAAACTAAAACTCCAAGTGTGAAATGAATTCTCAAGAACAAACGCCATTATTGAGAAACTGGCTGCATTATTTGTTACTCTGTAATATTAGCGCCGCTCAAGACACCACGTAGTCTCCTTCGCAGCCGTTATGGTCTCTGTCACGCAACGCTCTGAGCCCCATCATGGATCATAAAAAGACTGGATTGGGCACGCGCTGACGTGATGGCCGCAACCAAGTGGAAAATCGTGACGTCACATGTAAACTAACATTTTCGTAATTTCTCGGCGCGCGCGATTTCGCGAGTAGCTTGGAAAATAAACATCGAAGAGAAAAAGATAAAGCCCTGAAGGATGGAGATCGGAGAAAACTTCGAGGGGTGCTCAAACGGCTTGTTTTCGGAGGAGAAAACGCAGCTAAAGGAGAATGAATTTAATACGAAGTTGCCGATAGCTGTCGTTCTAGCAATTCCGAAAGTGAATGAAATATTAGTGTTTAGAGTGCAGAAAGGTCTATCATACTAAATGCGGATAAATGTTGGTTCATGATAGGACACGTAGGAAGCTATATGGAGCTATTAATATCAAACCGCGAAAAAAGCAAAAATTGTCAGAACATCGAAAACTACAACTCGGTTTGCCATAAGTGAAAACACGAGTATTCTCTCTATTCATTCTATCGCGTGACTGTGTACGAACTCGTTTGGACGGTCCTTGTTGATGAAGTTGATAAAAGCCGAAGGGGAATAACAACGACATTCGCTATAACCATAACCCCCACAAACAACCGTAGGGTCTAATCATGCAAGGTCGGGACCTGGCTAAATCACCAAGAATTGGAATTTAGCGTGTCGTTTTTGTGGATGGAGGAAAACCGGAGAACGCAAAGAAAAATCATCGGAGCAAGGACAATCGATACCAACAAATTAACAATAATAATAAAGACTTTATTTATGGAGGGTAACACATAATAGTGCAGAACACTAATAAACTTGTGGCCCTAAAAAACTAATCCAGTACAACCACCTGATTCAATGGCATTCCTCCAAATTGGGTTAGAAAAGTGGGAGGTATTCTATAAGTTTCCCGCCCACAGTCACACCCCTTCCCCATACTATTTTCCCAGCACATTCAGTGATTTTTAGATGGTGTCCAAAATCTAAGATTTTTTTGCAAAAAAATGTCTATTGTTGAGGCCTTTCATTTTGTTCTGAAACCCAAATGGGTATATTTAATAAGTATCCCAAAGGAGAAAGCTTGGTAACATGTTTTTGCATATTAAATTAGATGATAATACTTGTGGTTTGTACAAATCACAACTTATATTCCATTCTAGCTAGCTGCATGGATGATATATGCTATTTAAATCTGTATATCTGAAGTGAACTAAGATACACATGAACAGTGAAAACAATAAAACAATTTTTATTGAACTCTCAGACTTAATTACTGTACATAAAATTATAGTTCATGTACTGTACAACATAGTAAACTTGACAATAAATCTATCAAAATTATCTTATAGTCAGATGTAATATAAATGAAAATATTTTATTAGAAATGAAGATTTGGGACTCAGTTAGAATTAGCATAGATCTGAACCATCAAGTTTCATTGAAAATTATCACTCTAGCTCAGTCGACTATTAAACATGCCTAATTTACATAGCAGAAACCTTGCTTATCGACTGTTCTGACATGGTGCAGGACTCGATTGACAGTAATGCTTGCCCACTTGCCCAGGACAACTAAAATGTTGAACCGGGCTGGTAATTTTGGTACCTGGACAACTAAAACAAAGACATAAAGGCAAACCAGATCTAAGGCAACCAACCTAAAATCTAATGTTGAGCACTGTGCTGGCCATGTTGATTAATTAATTGACTCCCAGGTTCCCTGCTAGCAGAGGTTCTCTCCGTCTTGGTAAAATGGAAGGCGAGTGTCGGATGTCGGCAGAGGTCTCTCCCTCGCCTTCCATTTTACCAAGACAGAGAGAGACCTCTGCTAGCAGGGAAACTCCCAGGAGGATAAAAAAATATAACCTTGTTCACGTGCTAACTTAGTTCTCTGGGAGACTGTTTACACTACACTATTGGTTATGAAGTATGTATACAGTGTTGCTGTAAATACAACTCTTGTATTATAGCTTAATTTGGGGGGATTTTTTCCATGAGGAGTAAATTTCGAAATGTTAATGCCATCTCTATGGGGGATTATGAAATGTCTTGATAACTTTTATAATTTCGCCCCTCTTCCTCCATAGAACTTTTATAATTTAATTCTCATCTCGCCCCTCTTCCTCCATAAATAATGAATGGTCCATATAAAGTTTTGAATCATGGAGTCATGATATGAAAAAAAAAACATTCAAGTACCCTGTAAAATCTGCATGTTCTGATGTAGACTACTTCTTTTAACACATGCATGTACATGTAATATGGAACATAAGGAAGAGTTCTGAATGTTTGGCAATTAAGTTCCAGTGGTTATTATAAGTAAACCATCATTTGATATAGAACTGTGAATATAACAATAGTTGTAGATAGAAGGTTAATTTCAGATGAAGGAACATTGTGAATAGTAAACTGAATTTCAATGGAAGACCATAAGGAGGTAATCTCGATCTGCAGTAGATTCCCTGGGGCATCCCTGGTGCCTTAACTTTCTCTCAACCATCTTGACATATGTCTAAGTGGATAAAATTAAGTAACATTTACATTTTGTTCCGCATAACAACCTTGACATATTATTAAGCTACACAACTATCCTCAAAAGTCACCAAGTTGGTACATAATTTGCAGTTTCAAATTACAACCCTAACTCGTAAAACTATGTCTAAGCCACAATTTGATGCAAATACAATCAAGTAAAGGAGAATTTGAACAACGACAACGTGAAAAACTAACAAATATTTGTGTCCCAAAATACACAACATTCTTCCAAATTTGGCCCTAAAAAGGCCCGTTTTTGGGATGCGATTTTCTCCAAAACAGAATAAAATGAAAGTAAACAACAACAAGGTGGGCTTACCTTGAAGTTTCTCGTGTGGCTTAGGCGGGTTGGAATTGTCGTAAAACAATGGAAAAAGAAAATATTGTTACTTAAAAGTGAGAAGAGCACTAAAACACGACCAAAAGAACAGAAGTAAAGGCAAAGAAACAGCGAAAAACCTTTACCTACGCCACTCTTCACGTCACGATTTTCCACTATGATTGAGCAGGGGGATTGAGCCACATTGAAGTAGAGTATCAGCCAATCAGCAAACCGGAAACACCCCACGTGACCTGTAGTTTCCAATCCAGTCTTTTTATGATCCATGGCCCCATCAACGGCTGCTCGCATTTGAACTACATGCCTTTCCCATTGTTCTCTCAACCCCTTTGAGTGTTTTAGCCTAAGCCAATTAGAAAACAGCAGATTGTAAACAACGCCTTTTGGCGCGAAATGTGTTCTCAAAGGCAGCTGAGTTCCGAATGGAGGAAACAACTAAGAAGTTCGTAGAATTCGACAGCAAATGCTTTGTATGTTCTGCCGAAGTTGTAAAAAAGGACAAAATCTACATCTTTGGAAAGTCCGCCATAAATTTTTCCTTACCGGTTGTCGTTGAATGTAGACGTAGGTTCTTATAAGCAGAACTCCGATTCTTTCGTCTGCAAAAGCTGTTATAATCTATTAAATAATTACAAACGAATACAAGACAACCTAAACTCAATCCAGAGAGAAATAACCGAGGTTTTCGAGCATCGAGAGCTCCCTAGAGTGAAGCGCTTGCTTCGAACAGAAGATTCTGAAACATTGAGCGCTCCAGGCAGTGTCTAAATCGCTGAGTTACCCCGTAGCAACAAGGAGACACCAATTACCACTTGTACTTCTTTGGTCCCTGGCGAGAGCGAGCTAGGATTTTGGCATACTACATCACCCATTCAGCAGCATCCCCAAGGGCTTGTACGGTTGCAAGCTCTGCAGAATCATATATCTCCCGCGTACTTCTACGCCTGTTTCGTCTGATCGACAGATGGAAACAACGTCAACTACAGCAGCTGTTAAATTGTCAGGTCAATACCCGAGTAAAAAAGTAAACAAGACTCTTCACGGCAGCTATCAAGCTATTGGCAAGGCCTTGGCTCACGGTATTCCGTCAGGTATTGCTTTTGTAGTAATGGATTGTTTACCCGTACGAAAAAAATAATAATCGAAAAAACACTTTACATTGTGGCTAAAGAAGTAACGGGTCAATGCTCGAAAAACAACCCGTCGCTGTTGAGAAAATCAGGAAAGGAAGACCTCCAGATGTTCGACTTAGAACTTGTTCGTAATGAGTGGAGAGAAAGAGCCCCATTGTTCTACTCGTTTCTCCTGACTTTTGCTGTAAACAAGAGAACCAAAGGTTGTGCATGCTTGGTTTGGTAGGCTTGCTGTCGTAGGATCTGTACTGTTGAAACAAAGAAGCGAGAAAATCGATGCGAGATCTTCTGTTCTTGGTTCCTACTCAAGAACAAATCAATCGAGGTAAGAATTTGATTTGAATTTGATAAGTTGGGTAACAGATAATACACAAGCTGTGATTGGTTAGTTTGCCAATGCGGGAACGGTTCCCAGAAAATAGAAACCAAATTGTGATTGGCTAAGTCAGGGAAAGGCATGTAGTTCGAATGTGAGCAGCTCAGAGCGTTGCGTGACAGAGACCATAACGGCTGCGAAGGAGACTAGACACCACGCTGACAGAAATTAAAAGCCGAAATACGGGGATAAAGTTCAGACATTATCTCGGAACTATTCTGAGCTAGAGTCTAGTATTCCCGCTGAGTACTTGTGTAGAGTATATTTTGGAAACCTTAAAAAATGCACAAACTTAGTACATAGGACTTAAAGTATTGTAAAACTCGTTTGATGCAGCGATTTTCAAGTGAATTGTGATTGCAGAGTTAAACGCGTAAACGTGGCCTCAGTCAGACCTGAATTACTCTCTTATAACTCTTTTAATATGGAGTCGTCCGTCTTTTCTTCTCCGATAAAGGCAGCACTAATTTTCTTTGAAGTAAGAATGGCTACCTGGTCTCGCATAGGCAAATAAATGACTGAACATTACGGATTTCGCAACCTTCGTACAAGTGACGGTTTCCCAAGTAACTTTCCAAACCCGGTGCGTACTGACACAGTGTCTTCACCCAAAACTAACTCTCTTACTGCTTCCTTGTGTGAATCCTTGAATTCTTTGAAAGCAAACTTTTCCAAAGCAAATTTAAACGCATTTTGGAACAGCAATCCAAAGCTTCTGGTCCGGCTTTGAAAAGTTTACAATATAAATTATGCAAACACATTCAGCGACAGGATTTTAGTGGCAAGTTTTTGATTGGCTAAAAACCGACAATGCCTCGGCTCGCGCGCCCAGCCGTGAGTGGGGAGAGGATCGCGGGCTCACCGAATCCTCCACGGCTGGAGGCTACAGGCGCTACGACTGGTGTGGAACGGGGAGCTTTTTACCCCACACCAGCCGATCTACCACAGCTGGTCCGCCAGACTGGAATTCTAAGCTTGAGAGGCTCCCCTTTTCTCCCAAGCCCAGCGCCGAACCGGGAGGTCACATGTGCTAGACGAAAGTTATACCGGCGAAAATTATATTTATGTCTGGCTGGCTGATGCAATCGCGTGACCCGGTCTGGCGTGACGTTAATTTGCATACGACCTAGACAGCCGTTCTTTATCGAAAGAAATATCGATTTTTACTCCACCAGGCTTCCTAGCTTTGCCCTCATTTCGCGTCGAAGCTCTGTCCGAATTTGTTCTGAATTTGTTCTCTTGTCGAATTTCGAGCTTCATGGTCTCGTATTTGTCGACCTCCCCAAGGATCAAGGGCACCCAACGAGTACTTTTTGAAATTCGTTTGAAACCAGTTCTGATCTGTGCAGCTTATCTAGCCATTTTAAGGCGCCTACTATGTCTTTTGACGTATTTTAGAAAGCTATTAGCTGTTCGGATTTTCTAGGTGGAAATCGCGTCAACCGAAAATTCTATGGCAAAATATTCCCGGCCTACGAATTTGTTAGTACAAGTAACTTCATGTTGCAAAGTTTTGTGGAGGGACGAACGTTTTAGGCTAACTTACTCTCCCGAACAGCTTTTTAACCGAAAACGTCGTTGGGTGCCCTTGAAGGTTCAAAGTGAACTCTTCGGTAGAAATAGTTCCGTCGCGTAGGGCTTTCGAGACAAGATTGCGAATTTCGTCTTCCCCAACATCCAGATTTTTTCGTGCTTGGACACGTGTAGGCCTAGTTTCTTTGCGGCAATCGCGGTAGAGGCAGAAACTATATACCGAATAGACCCCCAACGGCCCCAAGTGGAAACCCGACGATGACACCGAAACCTGAAAGCGAGGTCGCCAGACCGCTGGCCGACAACACAACAGAGAGGCTCCCTATGGCCACAGCGATCCCGTGAATGATACCTCGGGCCCGAGCGTACTTTTTTTCGAACACCCTTGTAGTGTTTGACTTGGTTTCGAGACTGGCAAGTGTGTCACAAATGTTCTGTAGTCGAAAGCTATCTCCAGCCCCGGCTTCGACGCCAGAGAGTGAGGGATAAATACTGTCGCTTGCCATAGCGTTCCGCAATGCTTTCATACCTCAAGCTTCAACACGAAGCGTGGAGGTCGACCGCGGAAGTCTACGATGTTACCTTTCTCATCGCGAACTGTGAGGCGAAGGCTGCTCCGCATTGTCTCCCTAGGGCTCGGATGGCTGGGGGTGGGTGCAGTGGGGGATACGTCGGTTTTGCAAACATCTCGCCTCGGATCTCTAAGCTAGCCAAGACTTTCGATGGCTTTCCCTCAAGAAGTGAGAAGGGGGAATCGATGATATCGCAGTGGACATACACTGTGGATATCTTTAAGCACCAGTTCGTGGTTACCCACTTTGAGCGATACACCCCTCTCCTCTTCATTACCATTACGCATAATAATGATTTTTTACTGAATCGGTTCGGCTTCTTAACCTCTAGGGTCCAAGCCCCTCTCGGTAGGGGTTTAACGAATTTCACGATGCCAGAATCGATTGCGGGCTTGAAGTAGGGTTGAAGGCTCGCTATATCATGATGCCCTGCGACGATATCGTATGGGAACATCACACCTTCGACATCCCACCTGAACGAAGCATTTTCTACCAGGTTCCACCAACTGTTCTCTAGAGTGGCCTCGACCAGCGAAATATTCTGGATCTCAAGGGGTTGTTAAAAGTAGACCGTACGGTCTGCCGTAGGGCATGTTACATTCAAGATAATTGCAACCATAGTGGATTTGAAGATACCTAACTAACTTTAATATACCAACATGGACGCGCAGCTCAAGAAGGTTTGGCGTGATTTCCGCCAACAGTACCCTAATGCAGACCTCAAGAAGTTATATGTTCGAGATCATGATGACCCCGGCAAGCCACCAGCTTACAACGTGTTCTTTACAGGCCCGAACATGGACCATGCGGTGTACGGAACGGCCAGCTGGATAGACCCCATAAACAGCATCACTAGGCGGGATAGGGATGCAATGGAAAGGGCGCTGAGCATCCCCATCACCTTTCCCAAAGCCCCACTACCGAACCTCGGCAAGAAATATCCCGTACCTGCAATACCAGTGCAAGACGCAACTCCACTGTCCATCCGCCTATCCTGACGAAATTACGCATACATGTGGCGCCAGGTAAGTGGTTCGAGACGGAAGTTCATGACATCTTTAAGGAGACTGTCGTGACGCACAAGACGGCCAAAAAGGCGAGGAAATGGTTAGGTGCTCCGTCGTAGAATTATTGGCCACAACAACTTAATTTCGCAGTGTGGTGCGCATGCAACCTCGGATTGTGGTGTATCACTTGCTGACCCTGCATTCAAGAGCTTTCCACTTGTGATCCAAGGCGTCCTTAGGTTTCACGTATACTTCACAATATGGAGGGACTGTTATCCGAACTTGGAGGCTTAAGAACGTAAGTACCTCTCCCAAGTGATACAGCTTCCAACCAAATGGCAAATTCTTGCGACAAAGCTTTTTTCGAGAATTTCTGAACCGAGTTTGCGCACACCAGACTTTCGGTGGAAGGGTGGCCGGAACCATGGTCTGGGCGACATTTTCGTGTACGCCCCTTCAGGATATGGGAATGTCCGCAAAGATCGCCCATATGACACAAGTGCAAATGAGTATCCGAGCTTAATTGGCCATCGGTTCTCTGATGAGGGTGGAAAGTCTAACATGGGCGACCTCGTGTCGTTCATTCGCAATGATGCCGCAGGGAGCGGGCAATACGACTGGTTTGGGACAGCTGTAGGGGAGGGTCTCACGAAGCCAGGGTTGGGGAGACTTGATCGTTCCGTTGAGGCCTTTGTCTATTCAGTTCTCGGGGCTCAAGTTAACATGCGTTCGCCCATTGCAGGCAACAGTGGGATGGCTCAGACCACACAGATCGAGTTTCGTAAATTGCTTGAGGAGATGATCGTGGAAAACGACCCAGCAAAAGGTGTATCGAATTACCAGTGGGCTTTAGAAAAGGCCAAGGTGAGGCTGAACTTAGCCGTGGCCCCGGGGGTATTGCTAATGCCATCCGAGCTAGTGATTAACACAGAAAGCATAGTGGGATACAACAACAAGCTGAAAACAGCGACAAGTGGCATGACCTTCGGTGTCAACAGCATTAACGAGGCCACCAAAAAAGTGGGGACTGTTCATATGCAAGGCCCTCCGAGGAAGAATTTACCACATAGGACCTCGGCGATAACGCGTAAAAAAGAGGTTCCTCTCCCTCCCCCAACAAAGCCAACGGTCTCCACCCACGAGACCAACCTGGCAGTGGAAACCATCGCAGCCGCAATGACCTCATGGTGGATGTTCCGCTAGCGGCGCTTGTATTGCTCCACCAAGAGAACCACTACACCAACGATCAAGAGCCAGGTATTCTTTGCTAAGAAGCCCACAACCTCGTTCGCAGTGCAGAAGACGAAGCTGGCAATAGCCTCAATCATCCCTGGGAGAATCTGACCCAGCTTTTTCCCAATCGCCTTCAACCCATTCAACTTAGTGAATTTTCTTCGAGCCAGAATGGAGTCTGAGAGTAATATACCTTTTTGCGCATTGCACTACGCGTTTTTTTAAATAGCTCTGTACACATAAACTGCACACTTTAAATGAATGCACTTTAATTTAGTAACGTACGGCAGTAAAAATGTTCTATCCACACCTAATTCCAAAGTAGGGGGTGAAGGTGTGTTTTAATACTTTTTTAGAATAAGTTATGTTAAAGTAACTTTGCAGTTTTATTTGAAATCAACGACTTTACTTGCTGCGAGCACCTCTACATTTCGGCTTCACATGAAATTAAAAATACAGCGACGACCAAGCACACCTCGGCAAAACGGGTAGGTACTTCGTGTAACGTACACATATAGTATTGGGGGGGGGGGGGGGGTCACTAAACAACAGATAAACAACAGATAAATTACTATGCACTATTTACAAAATGAGAGGCCGTGTTGTATCTCTGATACCGCAGATCCGAGCCGAAGGCGATGACCTGTATCTCTGATACAACACGGACTCGAATTTTGCAACTCAAACATAACTATTCAAGCGCAATGTAACCAAAATAAGTCAAAATTTACTTTAAAAAGAGTAACATTTCTATAAAATTATCGAGGTTTCTTGTGTTCTAGTTGAGTGCAATATTTATTTCACTGAATAATAAAACTTTAAAACAACAACGATTTTATCTATGATTTCTAGCTCAAAACAGTTGCATTTCAATTACACTAGTTCAGTCAGTTGCGTGTTCTTGCATGTAGTTGAGTTGACTTTTTAATAGCCTGCCTGCAAACCTAAGACAATGTAAGACTTTAAGTCGTATTGCAGGCTTACTAAGAGTCATACTTAATAAAGTGCCTATGAAGCTTATTTTTTTATTTTAGATATCAATTCTAAATCAAGTGAATAGTAGAATGGTAAAATATATTTTGCTTTGAATGCTGTGCCGCTGAGTTAAGGAGGTTTTAATATCCAAAATGCTAATTACATGACGTCAGGGGAGGCATCTGCAATCGCTTCTTAGTGGTTGTGAATGGGCGTTTCTACTGATATAAGAAAACAGATTTCTAACATCATTTTATTTCAACCATGGGTATAACACTGATAATTTAAAAAAAATGTTTAATTGTAACAAAACAAATTGTATAATAATCGATGCCTCCCCTGACGTCATGTAATTAGCATTTTGGATATTAAAACGTCCTTAACTCAGCGGCACAGCATTCAAAGCAAGATATATTTTACCATTCTGCTATTCACTTGATGTAGAATTGATATCTAAAATAAAAAAATAAGCTTCATAGGCACTTTAAAGACTGGGTAGTGTTATACCGAGCTTAGTCAATTAAATTGATTAATTATTAGTCAATTAAATTTCCTATTTTCTGTAGCAATTACTGTCAGTAATTAGAGTAGTTTTATAAGTAGTTTTTAGTAGTAACATCACTTAATGTAATTATTGTAATATATTTCATTACACATTGTAATTTAGATTTCACAGGTGAAGAGCCACTCCGTAGATATGCTGTTAATAAACCATTATTATTATCATTATTATAGTTTGCGGGCTGGGGTTCGTCTCTTCTGACCTGAGATGGCGCGATTTCAAAAGCCAAAAAAACTTCAAAGGAGAAATGAGTTGCCTAAATATAGTATTCCAGCCAGTATACTTCATATTCGACGATGACTGAAATTGGGTGTAAACATATTCCAGGGCTTGCAATCTACTCGAATAAAGGCGCAACCTTAGAATACCCGGCCACTAAAACTTGTGAGTCGTAACTACTGGCTACATATACTGAAACGTAAAAAGTATATAGCTAGGTAAAAGTTCTTTTAAGTAAATCAAATAACGAATGATTTTATTCAATTACATAATTTGTTTTTTACATTTGAAGGCTAAAAGTTGGGAGTTGGTTTGAATATTTCAGGGGGGTGATGAGTGCCTACTGAGCTAGCTATAGAACACTTGCAAAACTCTTGATTATTGAACTGGAACGCTTACGACCCTCTAGGCTATCGAACTGGAACAGTTACAACACTCTAGGTTATCGAACTGGAATAGTTACAACACTCTAGGTTATCGAACTGGAACAGTTACGACACTCTAGGTTATCGAACTGGAACAGTTACGACACTCTAGGTTATCGAACTGGAACGGTTACAACACTCTAGGTTATCATCATAATAATAAAGACTTTATTTAGTGAGGGTAACATATAATAGCAACGCTAATAAACTTGTGGCCCTCCTAGTAGTTAAAATACAAACAGTGATAAAAAGCTCTACGTCTTATATATACAATATTAAAATCTAAAAAAATACTAATCTATAACTAGCTAAATTTAAGTATAAAAATGCAAGAATATATAAAACTAGACTAGGCATAAAAAATGGACAACAGGAAAAGAAAACGGATAAAATTGAATTAAATAACAAAATGATGTATAAATTTCTGCTCACTGAAAATTCGATTCCACATGTTACGTCTAAAAGCATGTAAAGAGTCTTGCTTCCTTAAATCTAATGGTAGAGAGTTCCATAATTTACAACTTGTTACAGCAAAGGTTATTCAACTGGAACACTTATCGAACTGGTGACGTTCAAGTTGAATAACTCCAAGAGTTCTGTTCTGAGAACGCGTTATGCGCACTTGACCTTATTACCTCCACACTATACAAGAGAAAAAGAAGCTGGTCGTTCTTTCTCTGTCACAGCTACTAAATGCTGGAACAAATTACCTGTAAGCCTAAGACTCTCCGCCTCTGTCAATATTCTTAAGTCTGCCCTTTACAAGCATTTTCGTACCTTTCAAAACAGCTTTGAACAGTTCACTACTTTTTTAGATACATAATTTTTCCTTAGTTAACTTCGTAATGTTGATCATTCTTAATGTTGCATTTATATATCTTGCAAATATGTAATTTTAACTTAACTTAGTATAGTCTTTTTTATATGTCCTGATCGTCTTAGATGTGTTGTGCTGCGAGGGCCACGAGTTTACTAGTGCTTTGTACTATTTAGTGTTACCCTCTTGAAATAAAGTTGATTGATTGATTGATCTGTAAGTGTTCCAGTTCGATAATCAAGAGTTTTGTTTTGTCGTTTATAAAGATCATCACGTGGTATAATCATCGCATCAGATTGGCTCTCGCACTAATTGAATATTAATGAGTTTTAGAAATTCTAAATATATTTTTTTATAACTCATAGACTCACTCAAATCAATAAATATTTTACTATTCACTATGATTACGATTTGACAGCTAAAAGGAACTTTAAGAACGTCAATGTTTTGCGCATGTCAGATGTCTGTATATATCGTTTATATGGCTAAGCCATTTGTTACAAATGTTATACCCATCCACACCACTTAAACATATTTAAAATATGTTTAATTACACAAGTTTAGAATAATACCTGTTCACACTGCATGATTATTGGCACTAAACTAATGTCAAACCTACATTTCTACCTAAACAACTTGTTCGAAGTAGCTGTAACCCCGTGTAACTAAACTTATTGAAGATAGGAGCTAGATAAACTCAGTTTAATTAAACAGGTTTTTAATGGGTATTATGGTTTAGGAGAGCGCGCACCTTCTCGGATAAGGACGTAGAATCGTAGGACTAGTGTCCCAATTAGCTGCAAAGCTAAATACATTGACACTTAGTTTAATGATGTTACGCAGGTTGCGAACATACCGTATTTCCTCGATTAAGCGCCCTGGGCGCTTATTTCAAATTTTGTTGCCAAGGGGGGCGCTTAATCGAGGGGGGGGCGCTTAATCGAGGGGGGGGGGGGGGCGCTTAATGGCTCACGGAAACTGGAAATTGGTCTTGTCGTCCCCGGCTGTTTCACAGCATTTACCCAAAGCGTTGAAATGGGAAGAATGCTGAAGAACAAGCTGCTTCGGGTACAAGAGCTATGCAAGCACATGGACTTAATAATCACGGACTGTGAGTTGGAAGAAACGAATTTCCCTTATCAGCCAAACATAACTTTAATACGGTACTACATACAGGAACATGCCGTAACTTTGTAAGAAAACGCAAGTTGTATGCCATCTCTCTTACTGTGCCATATTTATTGGGGGGGGGGGGGGGGTTAATCGAGGGGGGGGCGCTTATTTCAAATTTTGTTGCCAAGGGGGGCGCTTAATCGAGGGGGGCGCTTAATCGAGGGGGGGGCGCTTAATCGAGGAAATACGGTAGTTGTTTCAGCTCCGAATAATTAACAATTATTCACCGAAGTGGAGGTGAATAGTGGTGGATATTCACCGACACTGAGGTGAATAATTGTTTTAGTATATACCATACTGCAGGTGAATAGCCAGCACCAAATAGTTATTTTATTTTCTGTCAAATGGACAAAAACTCGCGCGAAGTGATCGCTGCTTCGCTCGGAGGTGAATATGAAATCATATTCACTGTTTGAGTAGCCAATCAGAGCGCGCGAAAAGTCATTCACTGATGTGGTATATACTAATGAGTTTTATACACTACGTGGCTCGTCTTTTACTTATTTAAATTAAGTACATCAAAAATTGGGCATTTTCAAATATACTTTTGCGAGATCGCAGCTTTTAGAGTAATTTTTACTTAGAAAATGTGAAATGATGAAGTTGAAGTTACTGCAGACGTGGAAAAAAAAAATGATTAAAATCCAAAGTTTAATGGAACTCCCAAAAGGTAAGGATTTTTTTGGAGTTTCCGCACGTTTCCGCATCTTGTTTTCCGATCGTCTTGAAACGTAGACCAGCACATTTTATTTTATTCGTTGTCCCTTGTTTATGTTTACGTGTGTGCTTTTTTTTGTATCCATTATATAACAAATCATGTACATTAGTTTTTGTTACGTTTTGACTGTCATTTCAAATTGCAATCTGAATTTTGCTCCGGTGGCTCAGCTTAGTTTAGCTTCCTAGTTATTCTGAGCCTACCAGTGCTAATTATTGATCTTTCTATTCTTTCTCAACCTGTAATTATTATTAATTTCAGTACGAATAAACTTGCTGTTGTTGTTGTTATAGTATACAGACGGCAACTTTAACAATCTATCATCGGTTGAACCATTTGCGGTTTCATTGCGGTTTCGTTTCTATGTACAAGATGGCAGATAACATAAAAGGATGTGCATATTTGATTTAACAATGGATTTGAGAAGAACAATGCAAGCTGTTTTGTACGGAATTACATTTCTCACAAAGCTGTAAATGAGGGGAAAAAGATGGAACATGAGCAAATAATCGTGCGAGTTCATTTCATTAAGTGAAATCTTATCAGAAGGTCAGCGGAAATATTTCACCCTTTCCCATAAAGATAAAATTCTGCCCCTTAGTTCAATTATATTTTTCTTAATCTTAAGTAATTCATCCACGGAGACCAGAAAGCTACTAGAGTTAACTGAAGTGACGAGAACTGTTTCTCAACAAACAGCACTCTCGTGTTCATGATTCAATGTTCTATTAGTGCACAATCGAGATACCGGCCGGTGATTTTTGATTAGCTCTTTTGCGCGTCTACTGAAGGAGGTTTCAAATTCAGATGTATATTAAGCAATTATTGGATGAGGTAGAGCATGACAGCGAAAATTATCAAGACAGGCCTGTGTTATCTGCCGAAGGCTGAGGCTGATAACACAGACCGAGGTCTTGATAATTTTCGCCGCTATCATGCGAAAACCGAATTCAATAATTGCTTAATATGGGGAGGGCGGACTTCCATATCAAGTGATGGGGATGTTGAAAGGAATCCCTAAAATGTACCAGAATCTCTGAGCGTAGCTAGAATTCATTTTCACCCCTAAGGCCTACGGCAAACGTCGAACTTAAGTGGCGCCGTTCCTATTAAAAAATAGGTTCGGTGGAAGATCGACTTAGGGCCGACGTGGCAGCAAACGTCGAACATATGTCGATCTTAATTCACTTGTGCCTAATTAAATCACGGGAATTAACACGTGTCCTGGCGCATTTCACTTTTCGCCCGCGGCTAGTGATATGGCGAAATACAGCGCTCGGTCGAATCTAAGAAAGGCCTTTCTGTGGAAAATGATTGTCCAAAACAGAAACAGAAGAATAGCGTTCTTCACAGCACTCAGTGCCGTGTACAGGATAGATGGTTGTTACTGCAAGTGGCGTTATTGGCCGTGTTTCTAGCGTTTGCGATTCACACATTGAAACCTCTGTTAATAGTCGATCATGCCGCAGTTTTCAACGACATTCTGGATGGTTTGACTTCAGATTTGGTAGAAGCGTTTCAAAGCGAGCAATATCGCAACATTCGTTATAGCCAATGCTTCTGCCGGTATTCCAGCCTGGCGCATCTTCATTACTTTCGATCAAATACTGAGCATTTATTACAAAAGGGCATTTCGCATTTAAGGCAAATGTATTTTGTGACGATAAAGCACGAACTACACATTTCCGGCTGAGCTTCATGCGGCAATGACTTCCGATCGACCGCCATTTCGCCTTCGAAATCGCCTTTGTATAGCGCATGCTCACCAGGGGGGAATCAGTGTTTGGGAGATGGGGGAGATGTTGTTTTCACGGTTTTGGCACAATCCATACGATTTGCATGATTTATTTATTATTTTACATAATTTATGAATTTAGTTCGGCGCATGTTAAGAACGACGTTTGCCGTAAAGTCGCACCAGAGTCGTAATTCCCGACTTGGCTACTCGAACCTCATGCCGGACTCGTACCTATTGAATAGGTCGATCTCTATTGCGGCAAACGTCGTACTATCCATGAGCCTATTTCAAAATCAATAGGTTCGACTGAATTAAGTTCATGGGCAATCCCTTTATGTTTGTAGGACGACACGAATTTTTACCAAAATTACAATAGAATACAACACAATACAATTCAATACAACAATAGAACGCAACACAATACAATACAATAGAATACAATTTGGTAGCAATTCGTGTCGTCCTACATGAAGGGATGGCCACTTCATGGCTAGTTCGACGTTGGCCGTAGGCCTTAGAGGTACCAATTCTAAAACAAAATTAACTTATATTTCACAATTTTTAATAGCGATAAAGATGAGTGCCACAAGGCTGCCAAGAGCCAGCTCGGCCGAGTGATTATTAAATAAAATTAATATGAATTTTCTGACAAGCAGTTCCTGTCATATCTTTTTCGGCTTAATACCCTGAAAGGTACCGGGAGAATCTCACGGTGGTCATTTTAGATTTAAAGGGGCTCTGTCATGAGATGCGCATGAACAGGTTTCAAGCAATTTAATGATATGCATAACACTTGAAAAATTGTAATGAGTTTCAGTTCCTTGCGATCGCGATACAACGACAGTTATATTATAATACAAACTGGCTCTTGCTCGAAGGCATTCAGTTAGAAAAACATCTTTGTATTGTTATCACTGCTGCAATGGAGATTCAGGCTGAAGAGAAACACATTCTGGCGAGTTTCAGTGACCGGTTGTCGAATTTACCGTATTTTACCGTAAACTACATTTCTAGGTATACGAGTTGTGCTTTCTCGATGAGAACCTACAAAATGTACTCATCTATTCTCTCTACAACTTTCAGGGAGATAAAATTACTTACAAATGCAAGAGTTCTTGTAGGCAGAAACGTATTAAAGGGGACAAATGCAAGCAGGAATGAACAACCGAAGCGTAAATTATTTCACTGGCCGCCGAAACCCGGGCACTGTAAACACAAACTCGCTTCTCAAAAGCAGTGTTTGAAATCGTTTCAGGCTTCGTAAATGTTCCAGACAAGGACTATACTCTTGTGGGATTTCCTGACACGTTCTCCAGTGTTCTTTCAGGCTCTTCAAAATCTTTCTGCGGCCAGATTTGTTTTCTTCGTCCATCACGGCCAGTTGGCAGTTGAGCCGCCATTGAAGCTCGAAGTTCTTGTCGATGCCATCCCAAAATCTCATTACAACTACATCTGAATACGAACATTTCTGGTAAATATAAAACTTGAACAACTAAATATGAAAGATAAACTACTATATACTAAAATGAGAGATGGCTGCGATGTAGACGGATTGAATCAATGTTGTGAGCTCCTCGGGATATATTTGCTTTTCAAACTTGAAAGCGTTGGCGAACGATTTCAAGTTTTGTGCGGCTTAGTAACCAGGCATGTTATTCATGACAGAGCCCCTTTAAACGCCCTAAGCGGTACCACGAATTTTGACCCCTAAAAGGTACGACGATCATAGACAGATCATAGACATAGACATTTATTTGGACTCTTATACAATAAAGTACATATAGACTAAAGTTCAAATAATTATATACTAACTTATAAATAGTGATTACAAATCATTAGTTCAGATAACTTCATGTCTGTATTCAAGATATAATTATAACTAGAAGTTTCTAATAGAAAGGGAAGTGCTGCAAAGTGAATTTGTTATTTTTTGGCACTTTGAACGACTGAAAAAAATGTTACGGACAGAGCAGAGAGGTTATTGGTATGTAGTCTTTAGTACTAAATTAAAGAATAAAATAAAATACAGGTTTTGCACAGGTCATGTGACTCCAGTGCAATGACTCTGTGGCACCATCTTGCAAGACACATGACTGCAATCATCAAGGGCAGTGGCATGGTACGCAACGTTTATTCCAATTTTCGATAGTTTACACAAAGTTGATTCCAATTTTCAAATTGTGTCACGTTTCTTTCTATTCCGACCTTCCCCTCGACACAGGAAATAAATAATCCTTTGAACTTTTTTCCAAAGCATCAGGAAAATTCTGTGATTCATCAGTTTCTATGTCAGTACATATTGATTGGTTGAATGGTTCCCTATGCAAATTGCAACCACAGTTGGTTGGCTCATTTGTTTTGCAGCAACATTCAGTCATTGGTTGGCGCAATGGCCTTGTTGGCACAATGGCCTCCATTATTTGGCTGGCACAACGGCCTGTCATTGTCTCAGTTAATAGCCTGTCATTTGGTTGGCACAATAGCCTGTTATTCAGTTGGCACAACGTTTTTTATTCAATTGGCACAACGGCCTTTCATTCAGTTGGCACAACGACCTCCCATCATTTGGCTGGCCGACAACGGCATTTGTCTCAGTTGTAAAACAACAGTCATGTTTGATCGTTTTGTTTTGTTGCTCGGTATGAACAAAGTAAGTCAGCTGATCTTGTTTGTCATGTTGGTCCATTCGTCTTTGAGCATATTTACCTGCTTTCACTAGCGACATCACAGGAAATTCCATTCGCGCATTGATCACATAGATCACACGGTGTTATACAAAAGAAAATTTTCCTGTTATACAAACTCCAAAGTTTCCAGATGCTTTGGAAAAACGTTTCAATAACTTTTCCCACTAGAATCATGATGTTTGAGGGAAAAATACTTACCGAATCGAAGGTCACAAATGCAATGAAGAAACGCCACGAGTGACATTACCGCTGAGCATGATGTCAAGCACCAGATCGAGGCAAATGTTGTGGACATCGCAAAATCGCAGCAACAAATAGGTGCATAAAATGGAATAATTATTGACATACTAAAACGTTCAAGAACGCTCGCATCAACACCTTTTTCAAAGTATTCGTAAATAGACTTGGCACTTAATGCTTGGAGAGATTTGGGTGGGTCGTTAATGAGACGAAATTTCTCGTTCTCATTTATGTGAGTTAAATTCTTATAAAAAAATGAACTTAGAACTGTGGACAAATTCGTTCTTCATGCTTTTTGTAAGGTCTCGCATGCTTTCCTTTTTCAATTCCTAGACTGTGGTTTAGTCATGGCTGTTATGTGTTTCAGCACAGTGACAGTTTTTAGATAATTATAACTCGTTTTAAATACTCGGAATGTTCTCAGTTTGCTACGTTGGTGCAAGCCTTTGTGTTCATCGTTATGAATTTCACTTGTCCATGTCTGTATTTCATTATCAATTATTCTTTGTTTGATTAAAGGGAGCCATAATTTATGAGAATCTAAATCTTGTTGTTCAATCCAATAGCTACCAAAACGGAGACGATATAAGAATGTTCTGATGTTTTGGCTACTCATTTTTAATGTCTCCATAAACCAAACTGGACAACCCAGATATTTCCTTCTGAGAACCACTGATTAATTTCAGCCAAAATTGTATACTTCTGTATTTTGAGTCTGCTCTCATAGGAAATCGACCTAATTCTGCTATGCAGGCATTATTACTAGAATATTTACCGAATCCAAGTAACATTTTGCAGAATTTAATTTGGACATATTCGATAGAATCCTTATCTAGATTATCGGGATTGTCGACACCGTATACTTCACTACCGTGTAGCAATATAGGTTTGATGAGGGAGTCGAAAAGTTTCGTTGTTAATCCAACGTTAGTTCTGAAATGAGCCCCCATTTCTTTCTTAGTTTGTATAAAGCCTTAAGGGCGATTTTCTTTAGCTCTTGTTTTGCTAGGTTGAAATTACCATATGCGCTGAGCATCAGACCCAGATATTTGTAACATTTAACATTTTCTAGCATAATTATCCATTTGTTTCGATCATTCCCGTCACTTTTATATGGGAATGGGCATCAGGGCATAAAGGTGAAGTAATACGGGCAACATTTCTTGCAACTTGTCGCGCAACAATGTTGCAGCGCGGTGTTGCTCGTATTACGACCCGCGCGTGAAACTTGCCACTTCTACTTTCTGCATCATGTTGCCTCAACTTGGTAATACGAGCAACATCGCGCTGCAACTCGCAACGCAACATTGTTGCGCCCGTATTACTTCACCTTTGTATTGGTTACAAAAATAATAGTATTGGTTACAAAAATAAAAATATAGGAACAAAAAATCATGGAGTTTTAGTAATGCATCGGTAACCGATATGTAACCAATGTAATGCATCGGTAACCGATCAGGTCTTTGAACATGTGATATTTGCCTTCAACAGTTTAAATATTGTGATAACTGGCAAGTCCCTTGGATACCGGGGCAATATATTAGCGAGTTCTTGAATTATCCTGTGGTGGTATATAAAATCTATGTAATGAATGTCCTTTATATACTTTCTATCTTCTTGGCTTAGTGTAAACACTAGTTATAATTGGAAAAGCACAGGATATCAACATTTCTTCAATTTGACTAAAGGCTTTGCAATTCCTTTATAGGAACAGGTGAGAGAATCATGGTATTCTGTTCAAAGAACTCGACTGTCCAGTGCAAAGACTGTACGGAAAGTTAGATACTGGCAAACCTCACGATTATAGCCGGCTATATAGGCACTTCACGCACTGCCGTGACAAACGAACTAATTTACCTATTTTCGACATATCTTTTGCTAAAATTGTACGAAATCTCCCAGAATAAATCCCTGATGTCCAATATAACCGGGGGAACTCAAACAGGATAGCCTTGTGACCAATCGACATACATACGAAGCTGTAAAACAAATTATTCAGTCCATGACAACCGATAGTTCGAACTACATGTACTTCAAACCTGCATGTACCGTACAAAGCGCGCTACATTATGTTTTAGTTTTCGAAACTTTTGGACGAGACATATTGATTGGAATTCCCAAATATTATACAGCAGTAAGCGGGGGTGCTGGCTATGCGAAAGAAAAAAAGATAACATTTGGGCGAATAGTTCTGTTCAAATGGTAACATAAATTTATGTTAACATATGCAATATATTTTGCGTAAAATCTGATATATATCGGCCAATCTCATCCAAACACTATACGAAAAGTAAGTTAAAAATACTTTCTGATGGCCAAAAACCTCAGGATCACGAAGAGTATAGGTTTCTAACCAATCGACATACACACGAAGCTGTAAAAGTAACTTTTCAGTCCATGACAGCCGATAGTACGAACTACTAGAAACCCGTTAGGGTTAGTAATTTTACTGACTTCCGTGAGAACTCAATTCTCTCTCTAGTGTCAAACGCGCACACTATGCTATAAATACTGTACGAAACCTCCTACAGCCCAAAGGACCACAGCAGCTTAAAGAGGATAGCCTTATGACCAATCGACATACATATAAAGCTGTAAAACAAATTATTCAGTCCATGACAGCTGATATACTGTAGTTCGAACTACTTCAAACCCGCTAGTCACTCTACGGGCGCGCTACACTTTGTCTTAGTTTTCGAAACTTTTGGACCAGAAATATTGATTGGAATTCCCTAATATTTTTACAGCAGTAAGCAGAGATACTGGCTATGCGAAAGAAAGAAAAATGGTAACATTTGGACGAATATTTCTATTCTTTATAGATGTGCCACATAAATTATGTTGACAATTTTGCGTAAAATCTGATATCGGTCAATTCGTTGCGTTACGACACAAAAACGGCTGCGAATGAGACTACAGTCCAAACACTGTACGAAAAGTAAGTTAAAAATACTTTCTGATGGCCAAAAAACCTCAGCATCACAAACAGAATAGACTTCTGACCAATCGACATACCGGGTTGACATACCTGATATGAAGCTGTAGAAGTAACTTTTCAGTCCATGTACAAGGTGCTTATCATCATCCGATAGTACGAATTACTAGAAACCCGCTATTAATTTTTACAATTCTCTCTAGTGCCTGTGTCAAGCGCGCTACTAGACCTACTACTGTACGAAAACTCCCGTTAAAATATTCCTACAGCCCAAAGGACCACAGTAGCTTAAAGAGGATAGCCTTCTGACCAATCCACATACATATAAAGCTGTAAAACAAATTATATAAGCTATACGGGTATGTGCCGCCCAAAGGGTATGGTTTTCGAGCTGTTTTAGTCTGAAATAGGGTCATAAATTTCGCATTTTTAGTCTAGAATAGGGTGTGATCTTGACAGGGAAGTATGAGACCGCACATTTTCATATATTTCTCTTGTTATGAAATAGAGTACAGGTCTGAAAAAGGTATGGAAAATCTTATATTCTGGTATGAAATAGGGTCAGGGTTTTGATATCCGGGCGGCACACTCATAACCAAAATTCCTGGGAGTACACCACTCCCCCTCCCCTACCCCCTTCTGTTTTCATGCTTTAGCCTCTTCCTATATAAACATGCCTTTTAACCAATCACAGAGCGCGTACCATTTGGGTTAATAGTAAAACCTATCAGTATTTTCTCATGTTTTATGGCAGCAGGAGCAGCAGGTGTGGCGTTCTCTTCAAGCTACCAGTTTTTTTAGGAATATGACGTTTAATCAAATGACTTTTTCCGCGCTTTTGAGTTTTCATATTGCTTGCATGGCAACCGCTTAGGAACTCTTAATCACTACAAAACTGTGAGTATCCGGTGCTTACCATCTGTGGGAATACAACTGAAGTATATTCACTGTTCAGTTCAGTAGACTCGAGAATCAGATAACCAATTCAAATTCATCGGCAGTCAGGGGTAAGTGATATGCTAACCCTCTGGGTTTTCCGACACACTGTCAAAATCTAAGAGAACTAATGAATGATGTGGACGGAAGATGAATAAACTAAATCCCAATTCAAGCCAAGTTTGAGTATATAAAATCATTACGTTGCTCTCTTTTTAATTACTGGACTACGGCCCGGATTTTCAAAAATATGACTGTTCCTTATAAGAGAAAACCGTCAGATTTGGTCATTTTCTTCTATAATATATCAGTGCAAAATGCCAATTCCTGAAAATATAACTGAGGAACCATTGGTATAAACTAACTATAATACTCGGTACAGCTGTATTTTGAAGCATCCAAACCATTTAACTCAGTTATTACCGCGGTCTTGGCTCACTGGGTAAGACATATTTAACAATTATTTCCCGAAGCGGCCATGAATGGTGGTGGATATAAACCGAGCGGCGAGTTAAATATGCACTACTATACTCACCGATACCGAGGGAATTAATTGTTTTAGTATAAGTACCACACAACTAAAATAGCCAGCCTTACATTTATTAGTTCTAAAAGCCATTTACAAGTGAACAGTTCGTGCGCAAAACCAAGGAGCTATTTTGTCTCCAAGCCTGTGACATTCCGAGTTTGAGTAGTTAAGAGCGCGCGAAGAGCACTGTATGTACTAAATAAAGGTTATTGCACGGAAAGGTGTGTAATATGGCTGGGTACTTTTTAGCCTGTAATCCCTTCAAAAGAAGGTAAACGAGGTCTGTACAACGGATTATCGTGTTCCAGGTCACGTGGATAGTTACAGGAAACCAGTCGCTGATTGGCTGGTGCTCATAGCGGGTGCTGATTGGCTTAGCGGTTATGTTGACCTTCGAGCTCGGTTCCCGCGGAGCAGAACTATTCGCTCTGGTTTGGAATATATTTATGACGATTTGCTATGTCATTTTGTGTCTGTGCTCGGTTAATATCTGGACTGAAAAACATTGATAAGAATCTCGTTCAAGGAACTGCTGCGTTTAAAGTCTGGGAAGAAATTATTTCTCTTGAATTCCAATTGAAAAGTGGGCCCAGCATACATGCAGAAAGTGCCTAGGAATTTTGAAGAGAAGATCGAGCGTTTATAAAGAATTTGCAGGAAACAAACGAAATTATTCTTCATGCGATAAGATATCGTCTAGTTCTTCTAAAAGAAAAGAAATTCCATGTTCAAGAGCTCTTGTTGCAAAGCCGGAGGGTGGCGACGATCAACCAAGAAGCAGGCAATCACTACGAGCGCGACTTTTCAATCCTCGAGCTCACATGGTTCTCAAACTCACCACCCTTGAGGAAAGAAAGATCTCCAAATCCCTTCCTTTGAAGGGCTAACGGAGGTCTGTGTACAGGCTATCGAAGAAGGGAATTTATTTTATTATCCCCGCTTCGCAGCGTCCTCTCTATTTCACTCTCGCGCGCCGTTAACAGTAGGAAATAAACAATCTGAAATCTACAATATTTACCGTGTCGTTTTTCTCGGCCAATGGAAATTGAGATACAGTTTATCCGAAATTATGGCGGAACACGATTAACGATAGCACAGACGTCCCTTCCCGAGTTTTGAGGGGAGATGGACGGCTGTACACAGACTATGTATTTTTACGATTCGATTCGGTCCGTTTTTAATTATTCAATAAGTATAGGTAATCATACGGTTTCGAGTGCAATTTGGGATTAATTCGCACGAGTGGGTTTTTCAAAGAGTATCAAAATTGCACGAGCCCGCAGGGCGAGTGCAATTTGAGCTCTTTGAAAAACACACGAGTGTGAATTAATCCTAAATTGCACGAGAAATCGTATGATTACTTATTAATAATATACATGAACAAATTTCAGACAAAGGAAGTGACGACACTAATTCAATTTGTTGTTCAAGGGCGCGTGACCTCACGTGAGTGTTTTATTCCAACTGATTGGCTCTTACACAAATTAGTCAAATAGCAACCCATAATACCACAGGATATAATTACTACTAAACCTAATCACATCTCCGATAACTTATCCACACTCGAACGCCAAGCCATACGTCAACTTACTAATCGACAAGACATAGTAATCAAACCCGCTGACAAAGGCTCTGGTACTGTCGTGATGGACAAAACCTGGTACATCAACGAATGTAACCGACAACTTAGTGACACTAAATTCTACAAACAACTCGACGCAGATATTACTAACGACATACAAAAACGCATTACTTTCTATGTCCATCGCATGTCTAATGAGAACTTAATCGACGCTAAAATTAAACAGTACCTCATACATACTAATGCTAAACCTGGACGTTTCTACATTTTACCCAAAATACATAAAACTGGTAATCCTGGACGCCCCATAATTTCATCTAACAGCCATCCCACTGAACGCATTTCTGAATTCGTCGATTTTTATCTCAAACCTCTTGTCTCTTCTCTCCCTTCGTACATTAAAGACACCACTGATTTTCTTAATAAACTCCTTAACCTTGGTAAACTTCCTGATAATGCCATTCTTGTAACACTAGATGTATCATCCTTGTATACTAACATTCCTCATAAAGATGGTATTGATGCATGTCATCATTTCCTACAAACTCGTATTAACAAAGATATTCCTACTAATACACTTTGTGACTTAATACGCATGATCCTCTCTATGAATAATTTCTCTTTTAACAACACACATTACCTCCAGATTCATGGCACAGCCATGGGTACTAGAATGGCTCCTTCTTTTGCTAATTTATTCCTCGGTAAATTTGAAAATAACGCCCTTTCTCAGGCTCCTTACACACCACACACTTGGTTAAGATACATTGATGACATTTTCATGATCTGGACCGAGGGTCAAGATCATTTATACACTTTCATTGATTTTCTTAATAATCTTCATCCAACTATCAAGTTCACCTCATCACATTCATTTACTCATGTACCATTTCTTGACGTAACCGTTTCCTTGCGTGACGGTTACATTGAAACTGATCTTTACACTAAACCCACTGATAAACACCAATATCTTCTTAACTCCTCTTGCCATCCCTTGCACACTAAACAAGCTATCCCTTTTAGTTTAGCTCTCCGTCTCCGCCGCATTTGCTCTAATAACAACGCTTTTAAACTCCGCACTAACGAATTGAAAACTTATCTCCTCCAACGAGGTTATAACCGCACATTTCTTAACAGACAAATTAAGCGCGCTGCTGACATTGCTCGTAACGACGCGTTACATACTAAACGTTCGCAAAACTCACAACGTATACCATTCATTACCACTTATAACCCAGCACTTCCTAACATTTCTCGTATAATTCACAAACATCTTAATATACTACTTTCATCCGATCGTTGCAAAAACGTTTTTGTTAGCTTTCCTCTCGTTTCCCACCGACGTTGTCCTAACCTTCGTGACCTTCTAGTTAAATCACAATTACCCAATAACACTACTAATCATTCCACGCGCACACTCCCACTTGGCTCATTCCGTTGCGGACAAAATTGTGCCACTTGCCCTTACATCGTCAACGGTCTTAAACAATACACTTTCCATTCCACAGGTGAAACCCGTTTAATCCATTCGCATATCACTTGTAACTCTAAAAATTTAATATACATGGTACAATGTAATCTCTGTCACCTCCAATACATAGGTGAAACCAAACGACGCCTCAAAGACAGATTCAACGAACATAGACGATCAGTTGACAAACCTAACATTAAGTCTAAACCCTCCACTGTTGCAGAACATTTTCTTTCTAACCCTAACCATTCTAAAACTAACATGCAACTCATTCCCTTAGAACTCATGCATTCCTCACGAGACTCGATTCGTAAAGCCAGAGAATCCTACCTTATAGACAAGGCCAAAACACTTGAACCTCATGGCATCAATAGACGTGATGAAACCTAGCTCACTTTCACCTTATTTTCTATTCATCTATTTACATTGTATTAGTTTTTTGCACCCATTAGTTTATCGTAATTTGTTACCTTCCTTTATTTACCTTATCTACATCACTTTATTATTTCATCATTTTTTACCGTTCATTTTTTACCGTTCCATTGCGTCACTTCCTATTTACATATTGTGAAATCCTATATATTGTGAAATCCTATATATTGTAACCCCCTATTTTAGAACTCTCTAGTTACAACATCTAGTACCTGAAGAAGGCTAGTTTGGCTAGCCGAAATATAGTACGTTTAAAACTACACACGTTGTTTCAGCTTTGCTATAGTCCTTGGACTTCTCGCTCCCATAATACCACAGTCTGCAAAGTCAATGACACGAAAACAAAGTTCATTAATCAGTTCTTCGGTAGAAAATGCACGTTTTGAAGCTAAAATTTTGCTTTAAACAGATATTTCAGCCGTAATTAGGCTAAGTTGTTTAGTTTAAGTTCACTTCAAGTTGTTTATCGCTTTCATGGATGTGATAGCGTCGTTTGCAAGGAGGAATTGAACCTGGCGAGGATTAGTTGAACGCTACTTTGCAGTTATTGAAAGTGTTCTGAGCCAGAGATCCCATCATCATTGGATTCATGGAAAGGGCCGTGTGTGAGGTTACATTGCTGTTAGAAGCCGAAGGGCTGGCCATTGACTGTACTGGCATTCCACTACGAAATTGTTGTGCCGAGGGCAGGCATCCCAGGCCCAGGGTGGCTTTGCAACGGGATGGCGTTCTGTGTGAACTTATGGTTGCCTTGGAGAGGAACTAGTTCACTTGAACTGTTGTTACGTCGGGAAATGGCCATAGAAAATACGCACTGTTCCTGTTTGTTGGCTTCATCATAATCGTCGAGCGACTGCACGTTTCGGTGTCCCGTCCTGCTCGCTCGAAGTTTGCACTGTTCTGTGTTCAGCTTACTAACCACAGTCTTCCTGGCCCTTTGTTTAATAAACCTCTTTTTGCTTGTCTCGAGGGCCGTTCCTTCTACTATGTTCTTCATCATGGAGTTGATTTTATTCACTCCCATCGGCTGGACTTTGTACCAAACCACGTCGTTCGCTTTCCTGTTGTGTTTTACCGAGAGGTAAAATGGCCCAGTGTTCCGTAACTGAACTGGTCTTCGGCTTACAAACTCTTTGAACAGAGCAACCGGACATCTACTTCCACCAATTAAAAAAACATTCTCGGCTGGAAATCCCTTGTTTTTGCGGAAAGTCCGCCCTGCCTGGTTTTGGTTGAGCAAATCTTTGATTTTCAAAAATGGCAGCCATTTTTTTGCTTGTTTACCAACAAATTTTCAGCAAAAAATGTCTATTGTTAAAAATCTGATCTGATTGGCTGTCCTTGATTTTGTATTGTTTCACTAGCCAATCAGAATAGCTAAAATTTGTAATTTGCACTGCTGGTATTACACTTTTTTGCACTGAATTACACTTTTTGCACTCAATTACATTTGAACTGCACTGCTCTTAGCCAATCAGAATCAAGAAATTTGTTCATGTATATTATTAATGTCGATAGCGCGCGCTGATTAAAAATCTGTATTCGAGTGCTGAAAGCTGATTGGCCAGTTACCCTAACTGAAACACATTTTAATTGGCTCGCGCGCTTACAAAACCATTCAAGTGTAGAACCGGTGAAAAGCGATTTCTGAATTCGTTTTTGATGCCATTTTTTTTCTGTAATAGCCCAGCACCGGGCATTAGCAAAAGGCTCGCTAGATCCAACATTTATCAACCGTTTGACGTCAAAATATTACATAAAATTTTGTTGTTGGTATTTTATTTTCGATCCAACATGTGGTTCTCATTCCTCAGTGTAGCCGATGAAGTTAAGCCGACTTTTGTCTCGTTGAAGATCAGGTTTGCGCCTTTTTTTAATATTCGCGAAGAAGCATTAAAGGTCGGCACACACGAAGGGACAAGTCCCAGGGACAAGTTCCGGGTACAAATCCCTTGTTGCGTACACACGAAGGCACAAGTCCAAGGGACAAGTCCCCTCGTGTGAACTAGCCAAAAATCTTGTCATTTTGTCCCCGGGACTTGTCCCCTCAATTCAAACCAGTTTGATTTGAAGGGACAAGTCCCGGGACAAAAACCTTGTCCCCGCGACAATATTTTTCCAAGTTCAGATGAGGGGACAAGTCCCAGGGACTTGGGACTTGTCCCTTCGTGTGTAGTGACCTTAATCCAACAAACAATATTGGACAACAACTATCGGCTAGCAATAGACCTTAATATTCAGCTTGCCTATTTGTTGCCCCATTGATCACAACAAAATATTACTCAAGGGTAATAATCCGCGTACGATATTGAATATCGATTGATGCATTGTAACTGTTGTTGCAAAACTATTATTTTGCCATTTATGAGTGTGTACTTTTGGCTTGAGTGACTCAACACTATAGTAAAACACAGTTTGAATGATTTATTATACTATTTAACTAATGAAGTATAATGTTTTACGCCAGAAGGCTCCTTATATAACTCATGCCGGCAAAATACGTCTGAGTTAGATAGGCAGGGAAACCATTCAACTGTTTGTTGTTATTTGGAAGGCTCTGTTGTGCTGTTCCTCGCCATAATAGTTTTATTACTTCGCATGTTTATCATGGTGTAAATAAAACAAACCTGGGTAGACGTCATCTCATTAATGCATTATTCTCCATGGCGCCTTTTTATCACAACAACATCGATGCATAGAAAATATACACAGGTTTTGAGTTGTTAGTAAAGAAAAAAGTCATTTTAGTCAACATGTTAAGTATTTCTTCGAATGATTGCAAAGCCGAATTAATTATATGACGTCAAGATGACGTCTACCCAGGTTTCGACCCAGGCTTTTACTTGCGCGGTCATGGGTCAGGAAAGGTCACATTTACACGATTTCAAACAAGCGTAGAACATAAAGTATTCACTTTAAACCAAAACTTTCTTCACAGAAGTACTCAAAACTTTTCGGAGGTTCATAAGCTATCAAAATTACAAAAGGGTGATAGGCACTTTAACGTCAAATTGTGCTCATAGATTTATTGTACATTACGAACAGTTAATTTCTAAGTGACCATTAATTTGTTTTTGTTCAAATTATATAATATGGATGACACATACTGAATCGGTGAACTGTGAAACGATCGTTTGGTGTGATTCTAGCGTAAGTGATGATACCCGACTGAATGTCAGCTCTTAAAAACTAGCCACAAAGTCTCAGAAATAAAATCGATATTAAAAGCATAAAATATATTCTTAGACGTACAGGATACACGCTTTCAATTACAGGAAGGTCAAGACAGAGAATAACGAAAATAATCCGAAGTGTTCTTCATTGCACAGTCTTACGTACATGCCAATCAGTACTATTAAAGTACTATTGTCCATGTAATAATAATCGTATCCGAAGTACTTTTGTAATCATGTATCTTGACGGCTGACTAAAAGTGGATTTATGGCGCAGGAAGGCACTTAAAATGATTACCGAGTGAATCCACAACAACTGTTTGACCATGCGATGACGTAAAACGTGGTAAATGAGAGGATATATCACGGTAAACTATCGTAAAAATGTTTTTACAACAACAAACGAGAAATAGTCAAGCGGAAGAGCCTTGTAAACGATGGAAATTGCGAGAGAAAAGCTAAGTGATTCTAGTGCGCACTACACGTATCCGTAGCGCGAGCAATGACGCAATCCGTGGTATGTCTTCCTAGATCCTATTTCCAATGGCAAAAATAAGCCAAACAGAACACGAGAAACTGAGCAGTTGTGGTAAAAGCAGAAGAGGTCCATTAAAGCAATGCCCCTCGAAGATTTTTTTATATTTCTCTCCATATTCCTAATATTGCCTCTCTTCAATCCTGAAACAATTAAACCGTTTTTGAGTTAAGTTTAATTAGAATCATGATGATCTGAATGATATGTGTGTCTCATATAGTTTATTGACATCTCCCATTATATATACGTTATATAGACATTATATAGACATTATATTTTACCGGATTTTACGCAATTAACATTGTTTTGGTTCAGTGTTTTTCAGTTAAGGCCATCCCAATAAAATGCTTCGTTTACCATCGGTCAGTTGGTCAGTAAAAATAAAAACGTTAAGGGGTCATTGGAACCATGTATTCCTCGACTAATTTTCCTCTACTAGTTGTGGATTGACAATTTGCATGAGAAAGGCAAGAAACAAAAACGAAGTGGGCTCGGAAAAGTTTTTTTTTTACTTTTTCAAAAAAATTGGGTCGCACTTCAACCTATTTCTTTTGCTTTTCCAAATAAAAAAAAAGGTCGGACGGTAAACGAAACATTTTATTGTGATGACCTAAGTTCTTTCAACTGAATTTTGGTAGTTATTTATTTATTTATTCATTCATTCATGTCAATATGACCAGTGCTGTGTCAGTTTTACATTTGTGTACAGAAAAAGTAACAATTTGTGTACATGAATAGTTTACACGCTGCCGAATAAATATACAAATAACATGGAATGAAAAAATACGACCAAGACACAGAAGCAACAGTGACATAATTTGTGTTCTGTTGAAGAACATTTTTTAAATTATTTAGGCCAAGCCTCTATGGGGAGTTGGCCATAAATGATGTCTACCATGTTTACCGTTCGAATAAAAAAAAAGTTGTGGCCGTTTTTACTTTTTATTCTTTTTATATTTATTTTTTCTTGTTTGTACCTTTTTCTGACATTGAAAAAGACTAGTTTGAGGATGTTTCGGCATGCATATATACATTTGTAGTTCCTGCGTGGTGAGCTTTTCTTGTCACTTTTTATAGCAGTTCATGTAGTAAATATATGATATTTCCCGACCAGTTTAACTCGGTGCTTAATAACAAATAACAGGGAAAATGTTTATTTTTTACATTTGATCAATTTCGTTCAATTAAAAGTGTCTGGTTGTATGGAAAGCGTAAGGAGGGGAAAAGCAATTAAGGGAACCAGAAGGTCTATTATATACAAAACACTGACTTTTACATATTTTTATAGTCTTCTATATATATATTTTCGAATAGAACTGCTATATTAGTTTTCATTATTTTACCGTAATCCTTAAGTGGTATCCTCAATATAATATAAGCCACGACTCTTTGATTTCGGTGATGTGCTAAATTCGCCTTAATCCAACCCTCTTGGCTAGCGCTCGAAACGTCAGCTGCTACTCGCTGCCCACGGCGGTTAGCATACCTTAATCGACTCTTAATTGATCATACCAGTGTTTAATTCAAACTGAGTTTTGCAGCCGAATATCTACAATGATGAATACATTTGCAATGGTATATAATGCAATCGATTCCATTTCGTGAATATTAAAGGAGAGTTCTTTTGGGACATATTCTGAATTCAGAATACCTCGAAATGTACAGAAAGCAGTCGCCACTATTAGGACATCATTTGAGAATACGTTTTTTGATTAATACCATAAGGAACACTGTTTTATTGATGTATTCCTTTTTCGGAATTGCCAAAGTGTCTTAAAAGAATACGCCCTCATTTCCTGCCGATATCATACATCAGTTTGTTTTACCAACCCAGGGCCATTGTTTCGCATTGTCGAAACGAAAGAAGTAGTTTTCGGTAACTTGCCAAACCGTTTATAATATTTAAGTTTGGAAATGAAATTCTTAGTGACTATAGTATAGATAATAGGGTCGGCAGCACAATTCAACACCACACCAATAACCGCTATATTATAAAACACAAGAAACAGCTTATACTGGCTAAACCCTGTCCAACACAATAACACAACCCTGAATACATTCAGTGGTAGCATTGTAATACTGAAGACTATCACCAGAGGGGTCAGGAGTCTTTTGGTTCGCGCATTTTGCTTGACTCTTTTCATCTCTTCGTCCTTTAGCACAGCAAGTAGACTCAGTTCCTTGTGTAGGTTACTACTGACGTTGATTTCCTTTGTTATTCGTACGTAGGTAAAGGTGATCACGAACAGCGGGAGGACGTAAAGGAGAATCGTGTCTAGCACGATATAAATGCCATTCAAACCCGACGGCCAATCAAAATAACAAAACGTGCCACACGCATGTACGTCATATCTGACGATGAACAAAAGTGGGGTGACGAACAGCGCGAATGAGCCCAGCCAAATGGCGGTTATTGTGAACTTGGTTGATTTTGCGCTTTGGTGAATCCCGTGGACTATACCCAGGTATCGCTCCACAGCGATCGCGGCAATCGACCAGATAGATGCGCCATGGAAGATCTCAGCACAAGGGTATAGGAAGTAACACATCTCTTTCCCTATCGGCCAGTTCAGGGGCGATTGTTCCTTGATCACTGCAATGGGGAAATTCACCAACAGAATGGCTATGTCTGCAATAGCAAGACTTCTGATGTAGAATCCGTCTGACGATCGTAGCTTGCGTCCCTTAGGAGCTAACGCGCACACGAGAATGTTTCCTAAAACACCGATCAAGGCTGCGCAGATTTCCATGGTCAGTCGTGCTATGGTGACGGCACGGGGCTCCGTCACGTATGACGAGACAGGAAGAGCACAGATCGCACTCACAGAGTAGTTTGACTCAGTTAGGTTTTCTTGCAGTTCCATGCTCGCTTATTCGTGTTCTCGGAAACGTTTAGATCAGTACAGTCGTTTCGCACAGCTGTTATTCCGCTCTGTCTTTTATCCTTTCGTCAAATGGCGTGTGAAACCCAATAAAGATGTATTCCCGGATCTGTACGCAGTTGATGATAGAACGTAACGTTTATTGCCGGAATGTTCTGAGCAATTATGGACCTCAAATGTACTGAATTAGTTCATCGCTGTTCGTGTGCGCCCATTTGCCATCGTTCAGGATCGAACCACAAGTGAACATCCACGCGTCGAGGAGAGTTATATGCCACTCTAAGATAATGACCAACTGACAACCCATCATTTATTGCCAGGCAACAACCAATGAATTTGCTCATCCAACTTTGCTTTTCAATTTGTGCGCTAACGAGAAGAGGAAGCCTTTAATTTGGCTTCTGGTGTCTGATTTTCTCAGGTTAGCTTCTGGCTAATATGTAAATGATTACGGTGTTTGTAAGACCTAAAGCCTAAACTGAAACTACAGTCATAAATCTGCAATTGGGGCCATCATAACGTCGGGTTTTGCTAATATAACGAGCCAGGCTGAGAATACTAAGATTAGGAAATATTTACGTTTTGATAACCTTTGTCTTAAATAAATATAAAAGAAGAAAGCACTGAATTCAGTTTTATCTTGTTTTTATGCAGCCATACACCGAGACGGTTTACAGTTTACAGATAACATCAATATAAGAATCCGCAGGACCATAACGGGTCAAAAAACATGATTAGTTGACTATTGCCTAAGGGCTGTTTTCTTCCTCCCTTTACTCTCGTTTACAACTAAATTAAAATTTTGCCCTAAGGTTACTGAAGTTATCTGGAAATGTGAGACGATACGACAATCAGATATTGGATAAATTGAAGGAGATTACACACGAAGAGCCGCGGCCATCGTATCATTATGTTTGTGACAACTTTGAAGACCTATTTTCATTTAATTTTGCTAAATCTGTTTAGCGCTCTCTAACCTTTACGCCCACGTCGCCTCGTGCGCGGTAATGAAAACCACTCGTACAGACAGTACTGAGGAGGCGTATTAACAATCCCGTCCCTCGACACAAGTCGAAATAATTCTGCTCTGAATCGGCGTGGCATGGAAACTACTACTGGCTGATATGGACAGAAACGTGGCGCCAGTACTTTCCTAAAGATCCGACTAAACGATCGTTTAAAAACTCTTAATGGACGCCCTCTTCTGGCACTTGTAAAGCTTCTTGAGATTAAGCACCGCGTTCTCCGGCAAACGTCAGTCCACCGTCAAAATTGGAAATAAATATATAAGAAAAGTGGAAAAGAATTCCAATGTTCGCAACAAACGCGGATCTACTCAACTTCAGTTAAAAACTGAAAATGTCAAGCAGCAAACGCGCGAAAATTCATTTCTGCCGTTCGCGGGAAGAAAGAACGCGATGCTTAATCTCTCTATTGTCTGATAACGATCCGCCAGATAACATCACTCTCGAAAAAGATGGGGAGAGATTTGATACGCGAAAGAAATCCTCTTCCATCGGCTTCGCCTAAGTTTCATTTGACCTTATACCTATTTAGAACAGTAATTTAGTTTTGTATCCTAGGATTTATGATGTTATTTAGTTCGTGTCTATAATTTTTGCGAGTATTTTTGACTCTGAATTCAGTGCCCTTGGGACGGTTCGTCGAGCGGAGGAATTAATGGCTACAGAAGAAAACTTCTGTCTCCTGGTAGTTTCATCCAAAGCATTGAGAGGGGGACAATTGACGGCATAGATCTTCAAACTGATCTAGGTTCAGCCGGATTGTAATGGAAAACCCATAAATAAGGACGTCTAATCGTGGGCTCTTCAAAAGTACGGCCATCGGTTTCAAGTTTATCAGTCATTCAAGACTGTAAACTTACTATATACCCTTCATTTACTTGAAATGACTAATTGCTATTTTGTCTCAATTAGAAATGCTTCAGATTTTTTTACCAGATTAACGTTTCCAAAAGGAAACTTTGTTTTAAAGCATTGCATGCTACAAGTGAGAAGGCAAAAGGATTATATGAAGTGATAATTTAGTAAAGGGAAGTAACTGAGACTACAAAACAAAATCCCGCAAGGTCGAGCGGAGATAGTAGCGGCTGAACAAGACTGGGCAAAAATCTTATATTTTAATAAGGCTGACTGTAAGTATAACAATGCCGTCATCCGCGCACATCTCGTGTATCAGGACTTGAATGCCTGTTTTAAAATGTTTTTATCAGCGCCTCTGCTGCATCTTGCCGAAATTCTGAATTATATTTCTATCTTTTATTCAAGAAATCATGAGTTAAACATTCTTGATTTGTTTGCTTTTCCGCGATTGACGTCACTATAATTGAATTCCAATTACTTATTAAAAGGGTGTATAGTAAGAACAGCTCCAAAGTGATTTCCCATACCTCAAAACTTTAACTAAATCACGTAGACAAGTTCTTATCCGGCCGGTGATTGATAGGCATTAAAATATATTTAAATTGCAAAAAGTATCACATTCGGTAATCAAAAGAAGATTCATGCTCTCCATCTTCCAAGGCCATTTACGCCTTGTTCGGCCATTACTCGCGCACCAGCCATGCTGAGTCCCAGGAGAATAAAAACATTTGTTTCCTCCCATCTAAACTCGTTCTGAACCTGCTCAGTGCGAAGCTGGCTGCACAATCTATTCGGTTTCTAGCTAGCCTGAAATGCAGGCTTTTCTAGCTCGCAAAATAGAGCTATTTCGCTTCGCTCGAGAACCACAGGGAAGTGCACGGTAAGAATGGGACGAGTACAAAAATTGTCCTCGCCCCATTCTTCCCTCGTTAAAATAGATCGCGGTTTCCCATCGTGGCTGCTGCATAGCTTCCTCCGCAGCCATCTCGAAGTATCGGAAACCGCGGAATATATCTTGAATTGGGTTACCTGTGACCTTCACCTGCCACAGGGAGCCCATAATAGGAGGCTGGCCGCTGCGTGAAAAGGGGCAATATGCGACCTTTACTTCAAATGACGTCATTATCGTATCAAATTTGAGACGGGAAAGTGGTACACACTATAATAGCAACCGCCTCCAGGAAGGTCGTGAAATAAAGGTTTAAGATTTCGCGGCAATCTGAGAGCAAATTATTAGTTATCGGTTCCGGCAGAAGCCATTACCAGGAGCTGCCATCTGTTATGCATTCGTGAGCCAACACGTTCCCGCATCAGGCTATTTTATGAGAAGCCTTGTGAACAGTGATTTTATTTAACAATGTACTAGGCGAACAATGCTTACTAATGATGTATGAAAAGAGATATTGTTATTGCGTACAATGAGAAAACCTCGCCATTGTGAAAGAAAATGGCATTGTGTCGGCCTTCAGCTCGAGGGTCAGAAAAAAATTAGAAAAAAATCACTGACGGAATTTGCCAGTAATATGTAAAGCGCCATGGGACTGATATATGGCGCTATAGAAATATGGCAATTATTAGGGTATGGGATTCATTCACTTCTGGTGTTCTAAAAATAACCTGATCTGGCCAATGTGTTGAGTCACAGACCAAGTATGGGAGATGGACGACGCTCCTGGTAATGGGCTCCTGGTTCCGGGTAACTACTTAGTCTTGAACCCCGTGACGTCACCAAAACTATACTGAAAATCTAGAAAGAGTTCACGTCGATACCGTATTTCGCTTTTGAGTTACATGACAGCTATCTGCTTTTTTCCTAAATGTCACAAAATTCCATATATTTTGGCGAATTTAAAATTTTAGACTTGATAAACTATTAAAAGTGATAACTAATTTTTTTGATAGAAAGCTAACCAGCATAATTCTAAAGCATATTGATGGCAATCAGCTTTGCTTGAACTATATGTGTTTACTCTCCGTTCTGTCAACTATAACTTGCGTGGAAATTATATTTTGTTCCTCCCTAAACCGCAAACTACCACTTATGGACAACCCTCATTTAAAATTGACGGAGCTTGAGCGATTATGGTTGTTTAGCGTAGTGGTTGCGACGTCTGCTTTACGAGCAGAAGGGCGGGTTTTCGAGTTCCAGAAAAGCTCTGAAATGTTTTTCTTCCCCATTTTCTTGAGAACTCCTTTACCTGTGAATCCTAGCCACAATTTAAAACCTAAAACCTCCTCGTTTACCTGGAAACTTGTTTAGTGACCAGTTAGGGTTCTTTTATGGTTCAGGGTAGGGTTTTAGTTAGTTTATATTGTGAGAGGTCGGAGATTCCTGTATTTAGCCGCACGTCTTTAATTTGTCGGCCTCCATCTTGGTATGCCAAGTTGTACACCAACATGACGACCGCATGCTAATTAATTACAGTTTTCAAATATTATTTGTCCAACAGCTCGGTTGCAATGTACTCTATTGCTCCAAAATTTTGATCATTTATTTATTATTGTCAGCTCTATAACACAATATCTAAACGGATTGTATTTTCTGAAGGCACTTGTTTTTGCGAGGCGTCAGTGAAATATTATATAATCGGAAATCCAGTTTTTCTGCGTTAACGATCAGGCACGAATACTGCGGGAGAACGTCGTATTACATCCGGGAGAGGGGGGGGCACTCCACCATTTTTTTGGGCGTGCTCCGCCGGGACCTAAGAAACTCTAACCCCTTCTCAGACCTAAAACTGCAACCTAAAACTGCGGCTCGGTAAATATCCACCACTATTCACCTCCACTTCGGTGAATAATTGCTAAATATAAGGAAATAAAAGTAGTAGAAAGTCCTAGTTTCATCATTTCTATGAGCAAATTCTGTTCCAACTATTAGGAACAGCCCAAAACAATAGCTACGAAACAGGCACGATTGATAAGGTTCCGAACATACGATTTGCTTTATAAACGATATTTGGAACCGCGATGCAAATCGTAGTTTTAATATATTGAAAAATTAGAGGAAATTGGACGTCTTCTTTACCTTTAGGGCAATTTTAATGTTTCAACCAATGAGATCAAGAACTTGTTCACAATACAGAATTAACACCTTGCGTTGTGATGCATCTGCATAAGCACAAGCAACACACGCAGACTTACGCTTAATGCACTGATCATTAGCGGCACGCTTGTTCTTATCTCACAAGTACGAGTGGAGAAGCACCTCTAATGATAAATGCGCTTAGGTCGTAAGTGGAAACCAGGCTACTGAGAGGACCTACGCACTACAAAATTAGATCGATTTCTTAATTATAGTCTTGCGTGTCCGGAATGAAGAACACATGTATTATGTTCACCGGAATTCATCGGAAGATGTTTTACCGCATAAATGAAAAACAAAGACCTTGAAGGTCAAGCCGCCCAGTCCGCTCTGAAACGAAAGTAACGGTCAGCTTTTCTGGGAATAAAACATTGGTTTTATCAACAAAGAGCTGATAATGGTGTACTAGTGGTAAGCGCGTTGCAGCTGACGTATCGATCACTTAGCCTTTCGTAACAGCGATAAGCTGTAAATATGTTTGGCTTCTAAAAACATTGCATACGCTTTCATACCATACCAGTTCTTTATATACATGTATGTAGTGATTGCATATAACTAAGCGAAGATACTGAATCTTTAATTCAAATATCTGCCAGATAAATCCATTTTTTTCCGGGTGCTTCTTGGTGTAGCAGATTCATTGTTTTCTGGGGTTAGGGTTCTTTGTATTTTATGGTATTTTTCGCTTTAAGAGACAATAGTTTATTTCTTAGTTTTACGTCATGTGGTAATCTAGTACACCAAGAAACCCCTATTTTTTCCTAAAAGAAATCAGCTCCTTACAAATAGCACGTGCGAAACGTTGAACGTGTCTCTTGTCACATTTCAATAACATTTAATTAGTAAAGTTAAAGACTCGTAGGGTTCTAGATTTTTCGGTTGTTAGTCCGATATGAGATCAAATACGTGGTCATCAATTTCTTTGACGTGAATCGAAATATTTCTGTTTTCTTTACCAATCCACTCCCAGCGGCCAGGGTTAATGACTCCATGCAATTGCGGCATGAAGAAATAATGAAAAAATTCCTAATGACCACTGATATCTATATACCACTCAGTTTCCTGTTCGATAGCAGCTGCACGAGTTAGAGTCCTAAACCGTATATATAAAGCCAAGCAGAAAAAGTGCTTTTTGCTCCCTGGAGGGTAGGGGGTGGGTATTTCGCCTTACGCTTAGGGCTGTCCACAAGTTGCTCGGCAACTTTTTGGCAACTTTTCACATTTCGAGCAACTTTTTTCACTTCGAGCAACTTTTTTCACTTCGAGCAACTTTCTGCATTCTGAGGAATTTCTACTCATACTGAGAAATTGGAGCAGCTTTTAGTGTTTAAATTGGTCTTACTGTCATATTCCACAATGCTTATTTAGATACTTTGGAAATTTCCTGTATAAAAGGGTCATACATGACTTACTGCTGGAGCAGTTTGGTCTTCCTGTGGTTAGCTGCCAACGCGATCTGGGCGGGTCAGCGGTTGTTTGAAAGAATATTCAAAATGGCGGACGAACTGTCATGCTCCACTGGCAATGAGTCAGAAGAAGAAGGTGATCCTTTGAAGGTAGCAGCATGATGTTGTATAGAAAGTGCATAACTGGGAGAAACATTAATGAGAAATTATTATTTTACTATAGTGACACTCAAATACATGTTATCTGTTTATAAGTTTGATAAAACTCTTTACACATTGATAAACTTTAGATTTTTTCACAACTCCGGTTGCAGTAAAATGGCATGAAAATGCTTAGAAATCTTACTCTTATAGGGCAATTTTAGCATATTTTCACTTGACGGAAATGACCAAATGACGGAAAAAAGCAACTTCCTTAATAAAAAGCAACTTTCTGGATTTTTTTAGCAACTTTTGAGCAAACTTTTGGGAAATTTCGAGCAACTTACGCTGCTTTAGCCTGAAACTCCTCGGAGTGTCGTTTGTTAGTGATGTTTTATAGTGTATAAAGTGTACCTCGACTTCTCGTATAAGGAAGGTAAATGATAGGCGCAAACAGAGCGAGAATCATAACTGGCTAACTATATAATATATATATATTACTGGTCTGGCCTCAGGATTGGGATTTTACTGATGTAAATGGTTACTGAATTTGCTTTATAAATGTTATAAACGTTTAAGAAAAAAAATCATAGATATATTCGTCTTACTATATATACATGTAGTTAATAGATGGTCTTACTAGTGATAGTTACTGCTCTCTATGCATGCATATGCTTATAATTAAGTCAGGAGCCCATAACTATAGGCAATAATTACCTGGAGAGGGGGGGGGGGGGAGGGGGGGGGGTTGGGAAAATAGGGAAAATACGGCTTAAAAATTAAGATCGCACCCCCCCTCTCACCAAGGAAAATTAATTTCAAACCCCCCTCCCCTTTCAAACCCCCCTCCCCCCCTTCTCCCTCAATTTGTAATTTGTTCCATCATACCTAATTCACGTGTGGAACTAGTATCTTCTTCCGGCACAAACATTACTTCATACGAATGTTCGACGTATCCCATCTCAGAATCAGAATCACTTGATTCTGGTTCGGAATTAGTTTAGTTTTTGTCGTCTTCGCATGAGCTAAGTTCGTCATCTTCCTGAACTTCTCTGTCAGTATTCTCGCAACGTGCGTAACTCGTGCCGTAAGAACTCCCTTATTTCCGCTGACCCTTAGACCATGCTGCTTCAAATACAATTTCAGCTGCTTGCTCGTGAGCGCCTCCACTTCCTTTTCCTTTTTCCAGGAAATCAACGGAAGTGTGTTCCTTTCTCTTGTTCTTTTTTCGCCTTTCTCTTGTTCTTTTTTCGCCTTTGCAGATAAGAACTCAAGGTGTTCTAGATAACTCTTACACGCAGCCTCGTCCACATTGTACTGTGAACACACCTCTTGCAAATACTTTTTTCAGAGGAAGACAATTTTCCCTCGTTGAATAATTTCTTTATCTGGACACTCAGGAGAAGCCCGTCGATCTCGTCTCCAGGAGAACTTATTCTATTCAATTGCAAATACTTTCCAGCGGAAGTAGCATCTAAGGCTGGCACTGGAGAACGTTTGACAGGAATACCTCCTGTCCACCCTTCCTTTTTGCATCCATCGTAGGCAGGGGCAATAACTTTTCTTTTTGAATCCCAGTGTAGCAAATTTAAATATTTAAATTCTAATAGCTCTTTTAATGAAGTGAAATAAAGTAATGCCCCTCCCCCCCCCCCCCCCCCCCCCCCCCCCCCCCCCCCCCACCCCACCCCAACACACCATGGACTTCTCAGTTAATTTTACATCCAACCCCCCCTCTCTTGAGTTGTGATTTTACTCTATGCCCCCACCCTCTTGTCCCCCCCCCCCCCCTCCAGGTAATTATTGCACAGTCCCTAATTTCCATTGTCAGGCGGGCAGACTTTGCCGACAATCCTCAAACTATCATTTCCAGTGAACTGAATTTTCGGCGTTTCCTCGAAAAATACACCAAAATGGTCGTTATTATCTCGTTTGTTGTTATTATCTCGGGATTTTCCCATAAAGAACGTGAGTAAATAAATCAGTAGATATACCACAAAGCGCAAAGCAAATACAGACGACATGGGAGAAAATAGCGAGGAAAATAAATCGCAAAGCGACGAAGGTTTTCTTTGCAACCAGCATTCAAACATTGAATTAATGTAAAGCTAAAACTCTATAGTATAATACCGCGCGGGCTTTTTAACATTTTTAGTATAATACCGCGCGGGCCTTTTTAACATTTTCAATTTTTATACAGAGTAAATCAAGAGAATTAAACAATTCTATGTTCATGTGACACACGTCTACGGCGTAATTAATTATATATATAAAGTATTTCTTAACAAATATTTTGCATGCAACAAATTGCTACTCCTAGTTCCTGCTTTATATATTACTCTCTCTGAGGCAAAATAAAAGGAGTGTCCGGCTTTTATAATCTGTGGTTAGATCGTGGTTAGACGTTTCGAAACCAAAATTCCTTTTCTTTAAGAATGGAAAGACCAAGCTAGTTACCCTCTAAGCTGCGGAATGCATCGCTTCGATTTTCAGTAACTACGAAACAGATGTCTTCCTTGAAAAAGTCAGTATAGCAAGATCTTTTCGTCTTGCAAGTACGAAGAGTATTACTAATTCAACGATACCACATACATATAAATACTGGTAATTTTCACTAACGATACTTATTCATTAGTATTATGTCCTCTACAGAAGTCCATAAGTTATGGACTAACTGGAATATTTATTGAAAGCTACGGGCTTACTTCATGAGTTTATTATTCATTGTGGAATGAAAGGAAACAGCACACAAAGTAGCCTGCAGAACAGGCCGCTTTGACTTTGAGAGGGACTCCAGAAAGTAGGTCTTGTGAGCGAAGCGAATTTCACAGTGCATATGTGCACGAAGCTGGGATCTGCCGTTCCTCTGCTGTCAACAACGTTAACTACCAAAAGATCCAAACGAAGATTCAGTTATACGTATAAGTACTCTCTTTTTGATTGAATTCTACGATGGCCCACAGTGTCACGGCAAAATCAATTTGCTCACGGCAAAATCAATAATCAGTTTCCTAACGGCAAAATCAATTTCCTCACGGTAAAATCAACTTGCTCACGGCAAAATCAATTTGCTCACGGCAAAAGTTCAAGTTCAAGTTCAATTTATTTACATTGTTTTATACTAGTTACATAAATATATACAAATAAGTTAAAATAAGGGCTTCATATTTACAAAGTAGATTCAAATTGAGATTAGAGATCAGTGTGCGGTGGCCAAAGTACAAATGTAGCTAAAGCTTTCGAGTGGCCACCGTTGCATTTAAATATAAAAGTGAATAAATAAAATGAATAATTGAGCTTAGCGATTTGTGTAATTGAATATGGTAGCAAAAAGAGCGTAAATTGAACTTGAAGAGGGCTGAAGAAAAACAGAAAACAACAGTAAAGGTGGAAAGGAGTGATTTAGTTATATTGCTATTGAGAAGACAGTACAGTACGGTCTATTTTATTATACTTGATAGGAAATGAGATGGCCTTAAATTGTTTCTTAAATTGGTTTGTTGTCCCTTAATTGTTTCAAGTTAGTGGGTACGGTTTCCCAAGTACAGTAGCAGAGTATTTAAAGGTGAATTTTCCTGTGTTGGTCCTGACTTTTGGGCGGTAAAAGTTTTGTCTAGCTGAGTACCTAGTATTATGACTGTGAATGTTAGTCATAGGTATTAAGAAATCATGGAATAAAGGTGGGACACTGGTTGGATTGTTATGGAGCTTGTGTGTTAGTGTGCAGATTTTAACTTATAATGTTTTCGAATTTTAGAACATCGAGAAGTTGGTAGTAGGGATTAGAACACTCCCTGTTATGGGCAAAGAAAATACTACGAATGCATTTGTTTGCTTGGTGCATAATTTTGCTAAATAGTTTGGTATGTATTTCCCCAACTCGTCGATTCATAGTTTAGGTAAGGGTAGCTAAGGGTATAGTAGAGCTGCTTTAGCATGTGCAGATTGAGGTATCTCCGTAGTTATAGAAAATTCCTAAGTTTTTAGCAATTTTACTATTGATGTAGGTGATTTGATTTTTCAATTTAAGTGCTCATCTAGATAGATGCCTAGATATTTGACATTATTTTTCCGTGCAATGTTTTGGATGTTTACTTGAATGGGTGATTCCTGGGTGAAGTAATCAACATATAGTTGTTGTTTTTCTTATTAACCGAGAGTTTGTTGGCATTGCAATAGTTGAATACATTTTGTAATTCTGCATTCATGACTGTTTCGAGCTCCTTGGGGTCTTTACTAGAAAAAAATATGTTGGCATCATCAGCGAACATTCTAAAAGATAGTTTTGCTGATGAATTAGGCATATCATTGATATATAGGAGAAATAACATTGGGCCTAGGGCAGATGTGGAATGCCACATACAATGTGTAGAGGGCTTGATTCAGTGTTTCCAATTTTACATACTGAGTTCTATCTGTGAGGTAACTCTAAGGGACCATTCATTATTTATGCAGGGGGTGGGCTGGCAAGAATGGGGGGGGGGGGGGGGGCACGATAAATTCAGGACACTCGAGGAGGGGTCATCAGAAAATATGGAAACAAATGTGAGGGTGGGGGCTATTTTACAAATTACATCTAGAGGGGTCATGAGATTTTTCTTTTCCTTGGAAGGGGGTCAAGATGTTTTGTTTAGGCTTATGATGGATCTTGCCAGCCACCCCCTGGCATAAATAATGAATGGTCCCTAAACCAGTCTAGTGCTATCTAGGATAGCATATTCGGTGGAGTGGCCTTTACATACTGAGTTCTATCTGTGAGGTAACTTCTAAACCAGTCTAGTGCTAGTAGGATAGCATATTCGGTGGGTGGCCTTTACATACTGAGTTCTATGTGTGAGGTAACTTCTAACCAGTCTAGTGCTATCTAGGATAGCATATTCGGTGGAGTGGCCTTTACATACTGAGTTCTATGTGTGAGGTAACTTCTAACCAGTCTAGTGCTATCTGGGATAGCATATTCGGTGGGGGTGGCCTTTACATACTGAGTTCTATCTGCCGGTGAGGTAACTTCTAAACCAGTCTAGTGCTATCTAGGATAGCATATTCGGTGGAGTGGCCTTTACATACTGAGTTCTATCTGTGACTGAGGTACTTCTAAACCAGTCTAGTGCTATCTAGGATAGCATATTCGGTGGAGTGCCTTTACATACTGAGTTCTATCTGTGAGGTACTTCTAAACAGTCTAGTGCTAGCTAGGATAGCATATTCGGTGGAGTGGCCTTTACATACTGAGTTCTATCTGTGAGGTAACTTCTAAACCAGTCTAGTGCTATCTAGGATAGCATATTCGGTGGAGTGGCCTTTACACACTGAGTTCTATCTGTGAGGTAACTTTCTAAACCAGTCTAGTGCTATCTAGGATAGCATATTCGGTGGAGTGGCCCTTTTCTAAAGCCAAATTGATATTGGAATAGGATATCGTGTTTTCAAGAAATGTATTTAGCTGGTCGCACACGATCCTCTCTAGTGTCTTCAGTGCTAAATAGTGACAATAGTGCTATAGGTCTATAATTAGTAGGATCAGCTGCTACTAGAAATTTTCAGTATGTTTGGAACGATTCCTAGTGAGATTATTGACTGGTTAAAAATATAAGTAAAGGGTATAGACAATTGTCTACAAGCAAGCTTTATAAGTTTATTAGGTATATCTAATGATGCCTTTTTTCATTTAGTTCTGAGAACAGACGAGATACATATTCCTCAGTAACAGGTGATAAGTAAAAGCTGTTTGCAGGGGTATTATTTATGTACTTAGTAGGGTCATGATTGTTTGTATTTTCAATTAGCTAGCTAGGCTTGGGCCTACATTGATAAAGTGATAGTTGAATTGCTCTGCAATGTCAAGTTCCAATTTGCTTACGGCAAAATCAATTTGATCACGGCAAAATCAGTTTCCTCACGGCAAAAACAATTTCCTCACGGTAAAATCAACTTGCTCACGGCAAAAATCAATTTGATCACGGCAAAATCAGTTTCCTCACGGCAAAATCAATTTGCTCACGGCAAAATCAATTTCAGCCGGCGGAAGTGATCTTCGCGGCGGAAGTGATTTGAAATATTTCCATAGTACCAGACGTTGACGACGGGAAGACTCTAGAGTTGGAACTACTCGTGACTGCGCTCGTGTCAGTGTGCAGTGAACAAAGTAGCTAATGCTTTCCAGTTATTCACTGCTTAAACTAAAGTAAAATGGATAAACTGAGCTTAATTATGTAGAAAAGATCTAACTTACATATTTGCAACTACAATACATAGAAAAAGTATTTGTGAAATATTTGTGAAATTGAACTTGAGTTTGTTAAAAAGGACACACCAAGCAAAGAAAGGAATCACACTATAGTCAACGATGCAAATGTATCCTCTCATAAAGTAACTGTAAAACACAGGGTATTTTCCCATGAAAGTAGTCAATTTGAGCCCATTGGCTCCAACTGTTTGATTATCGCTTTATTTAACATCTCTGTGATTTAGAGTAGGCGTACCTTAGAATAAATTATTTTAAAGGTCATCTGTGGAACTCTAGTGTTGATAAGCTCAAATATTTTTGTAAAACAGTCTGTGAGTTTGAGAGCCGGCTTAGAAGAGCTTTCTCATAAATAGGAATTACAATTTTTTCTTGCTATTCATATAGTTTTAGCCGGACATTTCCCGAGTTTTGATCTATTTTCAATCAATCAAAGTCTGAATATGTGATTGCATTGAATTTATTGCACTGAATTTATACACTTGAATTGCCAGTATTCTGTTGTTCAAATCCTGCGTTATCATAGTCATGTCATAAAAACAATAGACCACACGTTTTATGTTCTACTGGCGAAATAAAGCACGACTTGGGAGGTTGGGAGCTAGAACACTGCGAGCTAGAACACCTTCGGCTTATGATTTTCAAGCATTTATCTCAGAAAACTAGATATCGTCCTAAATTATGACTGATTGTGCGTATGCACACAGTCAGATCACTGTTAGTATACACCGAATAGCGATGTGAACACAGGTAGCCCGAAAATTAAAAGAGGCTACCTTACTGAAAACACAGGTAACCCGACACAACCGAGCCAAGCTAGGATAACACAGGTAGCCCGGAAATACAAAGAGAGGGTACCGCACTGGTAACACAGGTAACCCGATATAACTAAGTGCAACACAGGTAGACCGAAAATACATAGAGAGGGCAGGTAACCCGAAACTGCTAAGACCGATAAAACAATTATGTTTTAAATATTATATTATTTGTTAATTAAATTAAGAAGCACTGTGCACTCGTGTTCACTCGTGTGGAGTTTTAGATCAGATCATCATAGTACTGCTGACCACGTGGGTCGGAGCAGTGACGCGTTGATCAACTGATAAAGCAGGAGGCATGCGTATCACAACAATACATGAATCTTTAAAGACACAAATGCGTATCACAACAATACATGAATCTTTAAAGACACAACGTTCGTACAGTGACGACATTCGAAATCGTAAGTAAACTCTTTTTGATTTAAATTCCTCTCAATTTGTCTGTTAATGTACTTTTCGTTCTAATGATCGTTATATTTTAAGATCTCTGTGATTAGTTAGAATACCACATTGAATTCGAAACTGTTTGTGTTGATAAGCTAAAGTGGTTTCGTCTAACAGTCTGTGAGTTTGAGAAGCCGGCTTTCTCATTAGGAATTACACGTTTTCAGGAGCCCGGACGTTTTTTATTACCATGAAATTGATGTTCTTCATTCACACTCATCATTTATTTACATAATTTTAGCTGAACATTTTCCCAAGATCAATCAAATTCTGAATATGTTATTGGATTTAATTTATTGAATTTATTTCACTGAATTACACTTGAATTGCCAGTATTCTGTTGTACTAACAGTGATCTGGCTGTGTGCATACTATAATAGCGATGTGAACACAGGTAGCCCGAAAATACAACCAAAGGGTACCTTACTGAAAACACAGGTAACCCGATATACTGAGCCAAGCTAGGGTAACACAGGTGACCCGAAAATAAATAGAAGAAACTGCACTCGAAATAACTTATCCAGGGTACCCTAGGATAAGACTTCAGGTAGCCGGAAATACAAAGAGAGGAGAACCGCACTGATAACGCAGGTAACTCGAAACTACTAAGACGATAAACAATTATTATTATTATTTTATTATAGTTTTCGTTATGCACTTGTGTTCACTCGTGTGAGGTTTAGATCAGATCATCATAGTATTTGAATCCGAAGATTTGTGAGCTACCTGTGTTATCCTAGGGTACCCTGGCTTACTTGAAGTCACTCGTGTTCACTCGTGTTCTGCTTAAGCTTTTGTTCACTCGTGTGAAATCTTAGATGAGATAATAATAATAGCTTATTAAAACTCTCATACAGTAAGAAAACTAAATTATCGAGTCTAAATTTACATGAGTATATAATAATAATAAGTATTATTATATATTACTACTACTGCTATTGATGATGGTAGTAGTAGTATCTAAGCTATAGTCTGAGTTAGGATCAGACAACTAATATGTAGCTAATTCATTTATATTTAAAAGTAATAAAGTCACCTGAGCACTTAGTGTTACTTGTATTACCGTAGAGAACAACATTGTTCGTGGCTGAGCCAGATCTTAGGTTATAATTATGTTCAATTGGCTCAGTTCGAAGAAGTAAGAAATGGTTTGGGTGGTTGCTATTTTTAAGATGGGAGATGTACGAGTTACATGATTCATTACGTCTTACTATTAGTGTATTAATTCCAGCTATACGTAGAGCATCATTATAACTATGCAGTGGATGTGATATGTAGACTGCTCTTTTCTAAATACGTTTAGTAGACAGATCATTTGGGATATCTTGCCATACCGGAACCGCATATTCTAAGATCGGTCTAGATAATAGATATATAAACTTTAAGGATCTCACTGGGTCCCACACCTGCTCTTTCGAGTATTCTTAGTGAATAGAGCCTCTTTATCAATTTGTGATATATGTAGTCGATGTGGTGGTTCCATTTAAGATCACTACTTACTATTACACCGAGGAATTTAAAGGTATTGACTCTCTCAACCTCATTATTGCCTATTATAATAGGAGTTACAGTAAGATTATGATTATACATAAAATTAATTAACATATCCTTACATTTTTGGGGGTTCAACTTCATTCTATGGTCGATTGAAAATTCATGAATATCTCTAACAGACAAGTTAAGCAGGCCTATTGCATTTCTAGGTAAAATTTCAAGCACAGTAGTATCATCAATAAATTTAGTTCTCAAGTGCCATTGGCGTAGTAGGAGTTAGTCATAATGGGAAAAAATAAAACTCCAAGTTTAGTTCCCTGGGGAATACCACCTTTTGGAAGTTTCCATTCAGAAAGTGAGTTCCCAATCTGGACTGCTTGTTTCCGGCTATTAGTGAGGAAGGCTTTAATCCAGTTTAGGAGCACAGGGTGGACGTTAAGCTGTATCAGTTCTTGGACGAGGATATTGTGATCAATGAGATCAAAGCCCTTTGAGAAATCAGCAAAACGAAATCCTTGCTCCGCAGTTGCCCCCGTCGATCGCTTCGTGAATTGCCTGAAGCATATAGATCAGGGCATCGGTGATAGAATGTCCTTTACGTGCATACTGGCGGGGGTCTGGGGGATCAAGCTGATCACTTCTATTTGCGAGAGGAGTCTCGTCAGCGAGAAACTCTCCATGACTTTAGCTAAAGTACAGGTTAGGGAGATCGTTCTCAATATTTTGTGGAGGGGATACTTTTGGAATTGGAGTCACGGTAGAGTTTTTTAACAGTTCCAGGATATATCCTTCTCTCATTGATTGATTGAGGATATTTTGAATAATAGGAGCAAGTTCCAGGGCGAATTCTTTTAGGATTCTATTAGGGATATCATCAGGACCAATAGCCTTGTTTATATTTAACTTTAACAGGGAGGTATGCACTTCTTTCTCAGAGACTAGAAGGTCCGGAGGAACGACTTGAATACTAGGCTCTAATGTTGGTAGGGGGAGGGGGAGGGGATCATCTGTTTAACTTATGAAGAAGTCGTTTACCTTGTCCGCCAGAACTTTGATGTCAGGAATGTCATCGCCAAGGAATTGGTGATACCATTCTTGTCGCATATCTTGACCACAAAAGCCAATCAGTATTTTGATCTGGTTCCACCATTTTTTAGGATTAGATTGATTCAGATCACTGACTTAATAATAATAATTATAAAATATTTATATCGCGCTATTTCCAAAATGTCCAAGAGCGCTTTACAATGTTTGGTTAAATAAATGAATATATAGAACTATAATCTAAAACCACACTAACTAATGTTAAAAATTGATGCTAAAATTTGTAAGTTAAGAAATGGTGATTGATAAAAAATTGATAAATATAATTAATATAATTAATATAATTAATATAAAAACCACAAGGAACCCCATAATCCAAGATACGACTGGAGGAACGGTTGCCAATAGCTACAAACTGCTTACGCCCAGTGAGGTAGGACTTAAACCAACTAAGCACACTGCCTTGAATGCCAAAGCGATTGGAGAGTCTGTCAAGTAATATCCGGTAGTCGACAGTGTCGAATGCAGCGGACAAGTCTAATATCAGTAGGATAACGCACCTTTCCTCGTCAATCGCACGTAATATGTCATCCTGTACTCTTAAAGTGCCCCTACGATCAAATTTTGACATATCAATGTTTTTGCATATTCATAAAGTAGAGTTCATATATTATTACCAGTTCAAATTGTTTTTCGATACAACGACAGGAAGTCTTATTTTTTTAGCTCCGAATATTGAATCTACACGTCCGCCATTACTGGAAGCCGTGCCCTTTGTTCAGCTTTAAACAAAGGTTTATTCACCGGAAATGATGTCATACACTTAACGCTCGCCTGCAGAACACAACGCCTGGAGGCATATTTCTACTAAAAACGTCTTCACGTACATAAGAAGAAAGTTATATTTATCTTTGCGAGGTTGGCTACTTTTTTATGCACGCTATTTCGCGCCACGAGGTTGTCGTGTTAAGTGTATGACATCACTTCCGGTGAATAAACCTTTGTTTAAAGCTGAACAAAGGGCACGGCTTCCAGCAATGGCGGACAGGATTTTACCGGTAAACTCTCCTAAAATTTGTGGTTTAAGATGCCCATTTGGGAATATTTTTTACTATTTCGGATATTTCTAATACTGATTGACCTATAGACACTGAAAAAGTGGCAAATCGAAATGGTAAATTTTCATCGTAGTGGCACTTTAACAACGCAGATTCTGTACTGTGCCCGACTCTATATGCAGACTGAAACGTCGCGATTAATTCATTTGCTTGCAGATGACAGTTAATTTGTGATGCAACAACTCTCTTACATGACTTTGAGATAAAGCTTAAATTAGATATCGGTCTGAAACTCGGAAACATTTCATAGTTAAGTGATGCCTTTTTTAATAGAGGTTTCAGTAGAGCTTTCTTCAGATTCTCCGGCATAACACCCTAGCTGCACAAGTGATAAGTTTACAATCCTTGTTACAACGGGTAACAAAATATCAAGACACCCCTTTAGAATAGACGCTGGAAGTGGGTCCAGTTCGCAGGACTTCGCAGAAGTGGCTCCTATGATGACCAACAATTCTTCACTCGTAACTGAATTAAACTCACAGAGATTGACATCAGATACACTGCGTTCGGGGAACGAGGACATGAGCCCAGTAGACCTCCTAGCATCAAGACCAATCCGTATCTTGGATATTTTCTCTGAGAAGAAATCGACAAATGCTTCAGCCAATGCGGATGAATCATCCCACGTAGGAAGTTTAGTTTCAGCATTAAGATGCAGCAACCGGTTGACAGCAGAAAAAAAGCGCTTAGGTTCCGCCGAGTGGTATTCAATAAGCCCAGAATAGTAGTGCATTTTGAGTGAAAAATGCATTCGTTCACTATTTTGTATTGGTTGACGTAAAGTTCCCTGTCGATGGTCAGTCCAGAAGCACGCCCGCGCCGCTCCAATTTTCTTCTCTTCAAATTTTCCTCTTTAATATTCTCATCGTACCACGGTGCAGCAGGACGCAATGTAATAACACGCGTCTTTAACGGCGCATATTTCTCCAATAGTGCAGACAGTACACGATTATACCGGTCGACAAGAGCAGACACATCATTATCAGCGCCATCCAGGGACACTAAAGGTGAACTCACAATATCCTCCCGCAGCTGTGACAAGTCGACGGACTTGAGTGTGCGATAGCATATGTTCTTAGTTTCGTGAGCAGGCTTTCTGAGGGAGAGACTACATGCCGGACCGCGGAGTGATCAGCAATGACTGGATCCGACTTTATGGTGATAGTAGTGGAACTTGGCAGCCTTTATTTCTAGTTGTACTTTATTGCGCCAACACATGTAGATGGTAGAATTCTTTCCACTTTGATCGACTGTATGTGCGTACTTTCGCATCTGATTGTGCGTTTGTAATGTGCCAAACACGCAGATGTATGAGAGCGTCCGCATTAAAAATATACGCCGGAGTTCAAGCTGCGTGTAGCTTCTTGTTCTGTTTATTTTATAAACAATATTACTTATTGCCCGATTACTGGGCGAGAAGATTGGCTGAGAGGCGATATTATTTGATGAGGAATCAATGAGTGGTACCTTTATTTCTAATTATAATCCTAGAACAAGGAAACACACAGTTTACGATGAGAACCAAAATCTTCTGAATTTGTAAAGGGACCTGAAACAACCATAGGAGCTGATCAAAGTCAAGACCCAGCTAAGGGGTCAGCTAAACACAGATCGAATTGGAATTTAGCGTATTGGTTTTTGTGGAGGGAGGTGTTACTGTACTATAGCCGCACATATACTGGACTAGACATCACTAATTCCGAAGTCACTGATAAATTCAAAAAGTCACACAGCAGTTTTGCACTACCCACACGGAACTGCCAAATCTGAAGGTACATCCCAATTCCCAACTCAATGGCCATTTTCACGGATGTTAGTTCTTTTAACTTTTTATTTTAATTCATTATTATTAAAAGTGACAGCGGGGTTCAAAACACACAAATTAGAATATCTCAATAACCTGAAACAACCAGGTTATTGGTTCGAGTCCCACTTGGGTCAGAGATTTGTTCTCTTTCCCTCGTAGGGCGTGCACACTTAGCACTACAGCTTACCACTTTATATATTACATTCTTTACACTTACTAGTGCTACGCGGCAAACATGATTCAATATCATAGCTACATATACATATATAATCGCCGTGACCCCATATAACGCACCAATACCCACGATTGCTCTCATCTGACTTGATAGCTTAGTTGGTAGAGCGCCAGACATGTAACCTGGAGGTCGTTGGGTTCGAGTCCCACTTGGGTCAGATATTTTTTCTCTTTCTCTCGTAGGGCGTGCACACTTAGCACTACAGCTTACAACTTTATATATTACATTCTTTACACTTACTAGTGCTACGCGGCAAACATGATTCAATATCATAACTACATATACATATATAATCGCCGTGACCCCATATAACGCACCAATACCCACGATTGCTCTCATCTGACTTGATAGCTCAGTTGGTAGAGCGCCAGACATGATTCAATATCATAACTACATATCTCAATAACAACCTCGTCACCAGGGTCTTCTCGGTCAGATCCAAGATGGCGGCCGCCATCTTGGATCTGACCGAGAAGACCCTGGGGACGACCCATCGCACTCCAATATATGCATGCCTGTTTCCGGAGAACAGCAGTTTTTATTTGCTGGGAGTCGGGAATTGGTAGGTTCATGGAATTTACCGGGAAATTATTGATATATCGGGACAAACTGAAAATAAATCGGGTCAACTATAGCCCCAAAGCTACACAATAGATTCATCACCCAGTCGTTTCGGACAGATCACGTGATCACAATAATCCAAATAAAATGGCGGCGGGAAGCGAAGAAAGTAGTATAGCTGTTCTAGTACCGGTATCATGCTGAAAACAGATAAACTACTGCGACTGAAGATAAGAAAAGGACGGCTCTTGAATGTAGTTCGTGAACACTACCTTCGTGACGACATCCCATGTCATAGCGCTCTGTGTTCTAAATGTAAACACGCCATTCCAGGTGAGGTACAAAAAACATGAATATTGTACTGGCATTTTAATACGCCCAAAAGCAAATTTAAGTTAATTAAAATTAAGAAGAAGAAAAGCATGAAGGAGAACAGCCAAGGGAAAGAACAGACAAACAAACTTCTAAAAAAAATAACCCACAACTTGAAAACATCCTAACTATTTTCGGCTCTTTCTGTCAAGTCTGATCTACGTTGTAGCTATACAAATGTGTCAAGCTAATAATAGGGGGAGGATTTTGGTGTCGGTTTGTGTCGGTACCAGGGGCGGATCCAGGATTTTTGAAGGGGGGGGGGGGTGGCTGTCATAGATTTTTTGTTTGGGAACATGCAGGGGGGTGGCTGTCATAGATTTTTTGTTCGGGTCGCCCTTCAACCTATTTCTTTTGCTTTTCCAAATAAAAAAAAAAGGTCGGACGGTAAACGAAACATTTTATTGTGATGACCTAAGTTCTTTCAACTGAATTTTGGTAGTTATTTATTTATTTATTCATTCATTCATGTCATGTGTGTATTTTACATTTGTGTACAGAAAAAGTAACAATTTGTGTACATGAATAGTTTACACGCTGCCGAATAAATATACAAATAACATGGAATGCAAAAATACGAACAAGACACAGAAGCAACAGTGACATAATTTGTGTTCTGTTGAAGAACATTTTTTTACTTATTTAGGCCAAGCCTCTATGGGGAGTTGGCCATAAATGATGTCTACCATGTTTATCGTCCGGAAAAAAAAAGTTGTGGCCGTTTTTACTTTTTATTCTTTTTATATTTATTTTTCTTGTTTGTACCTTTTTCTGACATTGAAAAAGACTAGTTTGAGGATGTTTCGGCATGCATATATACATTTGTAGTTCCTGCGTGGTGAGCTTTTCTTGTCACTTTTTATAGCAGTTCATGTAGTAAATATATGATATTTCCCGACCAGTTTAACTCGGTGCTTAATAACAAATAACAGGGGAAATGTTTATTTTTTACATTTGATCAATTTCATTCAATTAAAAGTGTGTCGGGTTGTATGGAAAGCATAAGGAGGGGAAAAGCAATTAAGGGAACCAGAAGGTCTATTATATACAAAACACTGACTTTTACATATTTTTATAGTCTTCTATATATATATTTTCGAATAACAATGCTATATGAGTTTTCATTATTTTACCGTACTCATTAAGTGGTATCCTCAATATAATATAAGCCACGACTCTTTGATTTCGGTGATGTGCTAAATTCGCCTTAATCCAACCCTCTTGGCTAGCGCTCGAAACGTCAGCTGCTACTCGCTGCCCACGGCGGTTAGCATACCTTAATCGACTCTTAATTGATCATACCAGTGTTTAATTCAAACTGAGTTTTGCAGCCGAATATCTACAATGATGAATACATTTGCAATGGTATATAATGCAATCGATTCCATTTCGTGAATATTAAAGGAGAGTTCGTTTGGGACATATTCTGAATTCAGAATACCTCGAAATCTTGCAGATATTCATCTGCTGAAATGTACAGAAAGCAGTCGCCACTATTAGGACATCATTTGAGAATACGTTTTTTGATTAATACCATAAGGAACACTGTTTTATTGATGTATTCCTTTTTCGGAATTGCGGCAAAGTGTCTTAAAAGAATACGCCCTCATTTCCTGCCGATATCACACATCAGTTTGTGTTACCAACCCAGGGCCATTGTTTCGCATGGTCGAAACAAAAGAAGTAGTTTTCGGTAATTTGCCAAACCCTCTATAATATTTAAGTTTGGAAATGAAATTCTTAGTGACTATAGTATAGATAATAGGGTCGGCAGCACAATTCAACACCACACCAATAACCGCTATATTATAAAACACAAGAAACAGCTTATACTGGCTAAACCCTGTCCAACACAATAACACAACCCTGAATACATTCAGTGGTAGCATTGTAATACTGAAGACTATCACCAGAGGGGTCAGGAGTCTTTTGGTTCGCGCATTTTGCTTGATTCTTTTCATGTCTTCGTCCTTTAGCACAGCAAGTAGACTCAGTTCCTTGTGTAGGTTACTACTGACGTTGATTTCCTTTGTTATTCGTACGTAGGTAAAGGTGATCACGAACAGCGGGAGGACGTAAAGGAGAATCGTGTCTAGCACGATATAAATGCCATTCAAACCCGACGGCCAATCAAAATAACAAAACGTGCCACACGCATGTACGTCATATCTGATGATGAACAAAAGTGGGGTGACGAACAGCGCGAATGAGCCCAGCCAAATGGCGGTTATTGTGAACTTGGTTGATTTTGCGCTTTGGTGAATCCCGTGGACTATACCCAGGTATCGCTCCACAGCGATCGCGATAATCGACCAGATAGATGCGCCATGGAAGATCTCAGCACAAGGGTATAGGAAGTAACACATCGCTTTCCCTATCGGCCAGTTTAGGGGCGATTGTTCCTTGATCACTGCAATGGGGAAATTCACCAACAGAATGGCTATGTCTGCAATAGCAAGACTTCTGATGTAGAATCCGTCTGACGATCGTAGCTTGCGTCCCTTAGGAGCTAACGCGCACACGACAATGTTTCCTAAAACACCGATCAAGGCTGCGCAGATTTCCATGGTCAGTCGTGCTATGGTGACGGCACGGGGCTCCGTCACGTATGACGAGACAGGAAGAGCACAGATCGCACTCACAGAGTAGTTTGACTCAGTTAGGTTTTCTTGCAGTTCCATGCTCGTTTATTCGTATTCTCGGAAACGTTTAGTACAGTCGTTTCGCACAGCTGTTATTCCGCTCTGTCTTTTATCCTTTAGTCAAATGGCGTGTGAAACCCAATAAAGATGTATTCCCGGATCTGTACGCAGTTGATGTTAGAACGTTTATTGCCGGAATGATCTGAGCAATTATGGACCTCAAATGTACTGAATTAGTTCATCGCTGTTCGTGTGCGCCCATTTGCCATCGTTCAGGATCGAACCACAAGTGAACATCCACGCGTCGAGGAGAGTTATATGCCACTCTAAGATAATGACCAACTGACAACCCATCATTTATTGCCAGGCAACAACCAATGAATTTGCTCATCCAACTTTGCTTTTCAATTTGTGCGCTAACGAGAAGAGGAAGCCTTTAATTTGGCTTCTGGTGTCTGATTTTCTCAGGTTAGCTTCTGGCTAATATGTAAATGATTACGGTGTTTGTAAGACCTAAAGCCTAAACTGAAACTACACTGAGTCATAAATCTGCAATTGGGGCCATCATAACGCCGGGTTTTGCTAATATAACGAGCCAGGCTGAGAATACTAAGATTAGGAAATATTTACGTTTTGATAACCTTTGTCTTAAATAAATATAAAAGAAGAAAGCACTGAATTCAGTTTTATCTTGTTTTTATGCAGCCATACACCGAGACGGTTTACAGTTTACAGATAACATCAATATAAGAATCCGCAGGACCATAACGGGTCAAAAAACATGATTAGTTGACTATTGCCTAAGGGCTGTTTTCTTCCTCCCTTTACTCTCGTTTACAACTAAATTAAAATTTTGCCCTAAGGTTACTGAAATTATCTGGAAATGATGAGACGATACGACAATCAGATATTGAATAAATTGAAGGAGATTACACATGAAGAGCCGCGGCCGTCGTGTCATTATGTTTGTGACAACTTTGAAGACCTATTTTCATTTAATTTGGCTAAATCTGTTTAGCGCTCTCTAACCTTTACGCCCACGTCGCCTCGTGCGCGGTTATGAAACCACTCGCACAGACAGTACTGAGGAGGCGTATTAACAATCCCGTCCCTCGACACAAGTCGAAATAATTCTGCTCTTGTCTGTGCTCGATTTTTTTTTCTTTAGCAGTGTTGTTGCACGAATTTTTTTTTGCGAATAAAGCGAAGCCAGAACAAATCTTTTCCGCTTGCAGGATATTTTATTTCAACACCGTTGGCTTGCAGGATATTTGTTTTCAAAAAAACCCCACCCCCCCCCCCCCCCCCCCCCCCCCCCCCCCCTCCCCCCCCCCCCCCCCCCCCCCCCCTCTCAAAAGTCAAATGGTCGGACCCTTACATCCAATCGATCTCGAACTGTTAAAGGAACAGTGCCATGCTCAGTGCCCATGCGCGAATGTTTGAATTTTGGTTGTTGTCCAGAAATCAAAAGATGGGGAGAGATTTGATACGCGAAAGAAATCCTCTTCCATCGGCTTCGCCTAAGTTTCATTTGACCTTATACCTATTTAGAACAGTAATTTAGTTTTGTATCCTAGGATTTATGATGTTATTTAGTTCGTGTCTATAATTTTTGCGAGTATTTTTGACTCTGAATTCAGTGCCCTTGGGACGGTTCGTCGAGCGGAGGAATTAATGGCTACAGAAGAAAACTTCTGTCTCCTGGTAGTTTCATCCAAAGCATTGAGAGGGGGACAATTGACGGCCTAGATCTTCAAACTGATCTAAGTTCAGCCGGATTGTAATGGAAAACCCATAAATAAGGACGTCTAATCGTGGGCTCTTCAAAAGTACGGCCATCGGTTTCAAGTTTATCAGTCATTCAAGACTGTAAACTTACTATATACCCTTCATTTACTTGAAATGACTAATTGCTATTTTGTCTCAATTAGAAATGCTTCAGATTTTTTTACCAGATTAACGTTTCCAAAAGGAAACTTTGTTTTAAAGCATTGCTACAAGTGAGAAGGCAAAAGGATTATATGAAGTGATAATTTAGTAAAGGGAAGTAACTGAGACTACTAAACAAAATCCCGCAAGGTCGAGCGGAGATAGTAGCGGCTGAACAAGACTGGGCAAAAATCTTATATTTTAATAAGGCTGACTGTAAGTATAACAATGCCGTCATCCGCGCACATCTCGTGTATCAGGACTTGAATGCCTGTTTTAAAATGTTTTTATCAGCGCCTCTGCTGCATCTTGCAGAAATTCTGAATTATATTCCCATCTTTTATTCAAGAAATCATGAGTTAAACATTCTTGATTTGTTTGCTTTTCCGCGATTGACGTCACTATAATTGAATTCCAATTACTTATTAAAAGGGTGTATAGTAAGAACAGCTCCAAAGTGATTTCCCATACCTCAAAACTTTAACTAAATCACGTAGACAAGTTCTTATCCGGCCGGTGATTGATAGGCATTAAAATATATTTAAATTGCAAAAAGTATCACATTCGGTAATCAAAAGAAGATTCATGCTCTCCATCTTCCAAGGCCATTTACGCCTTGTTCGGCCATTACTCGCGCACCAGCCATGCTGAGTCCCAGGAGAATAAAAACATTTGTTTCCTCCCATCTAAACTCGTTCTGAACCTGCTCAGTGCGAAGCTGGCTGCACAATCTATTCGGTTTCTAGCTAGCCTGAAATGCAGGCTTTTCTAGCTCGCAAAATAGAGCTATTTCGCTTCGCTCGAGAACAACAGGGAAGTGCACGGTAAGAATGGGACGAGTACAAAAATTGTCCTCGCCCCATTCTTCCCTCGTTAAAATAGATCGCGGTTTCCCATCGTGGCTGCTGCATAGCTTCCTCCGCAGCCATCTCGAAGTATCGGAAACCGCGGAATATATCTTGAATTGGGTTACCTGTGACCTTCACCTGCCACAGGGAGCCCATAATAGGAGGCTGGCCGCTGCGTGAAAAGGGGCAATATGCGACCTTTACTTCAAATGACGTCATTATCGTATCAAATTTGAGACGGGAAAGTGGTACACACTATAATAGCAACCGCCTCCAGGAACTTCGTGAAATAAAGGTTTAAGATTTCGCGGCAATCTGAGAGCAAATGATTAGTTATCGGTTCCGGCAGAAGCCATTACCAGGAGCTGCCATCTGTTATGCATTCGTGAGCCAACACGTTCCCGCATCAGGCTATTTTATGAGAAGCCTTGTGAACAGTGATTTTATTTAACAATGTACTAGGCGAACAATGCTTATTAATGATGTATGAAAAGAGATATTGTTATTGCGTACAATGAGAAAACCTCGCCATTATAAAAACAAAGGCATTTTGTCGGCCTTCAGCTCGAGGGTCAGAAAAAAATTGGAAAACAATTCACTGACGGAATATGCCAGTAATATGTAAAGCGCCATGGGACTGATATGTGGCGCTATAGAAATATGGCAATTATTAGGGTATGGGATTCATTCACTTCTGGTGTTCTAAAAATAACCTGATCTGGCCAATGTGTTGAGTCACAGACCAAGTATGGGAGATGGACGACGCTCCTGGTAATGGGTTCCTGGTTCCGGGTAACTACTTAGTCTTGAACCCCGTGACGTCACCAAAACTATACTGAAAACTATACCGTATTTCGCTTTTGGGTTACATGACGGCAATTTGAAATTTTCCTAAATATCACGAAAATCCATATATTTTGGCGAATTTAAAATTTTAGACTTGATAAACTATTAAAAGTGATATAATTTTTTTTAAATAGAAAGCTAACCAGCATAATTCTAAAGCATATTGATGGCAAATCAGCTTTGCTTGAACTATATATGTTTACTCTCCGTTCTGTCAACTCCGTATAACTTGCGTGAGAAAAGCGGGGTTTCGAGTCCCAGAAAAGCTCTGAAATCGTTTTCTTCCCCATTTTCTTGAGAACTTTTTTACCTGTGAACCCTAGCGACAAAATAGCCCTAAAACCTCGTCGTTTACGTGGAAACGTGTTTACTGACCGGTTAGGCCGACAAATTAAAGACGTGCGGCTAAATACTGGAATACTCCTACCTCTGCCAATATAAACTAACTAAAACCCTACTGTGAACCATAAAAAGAAATACCAAGTTGTACACCAACATGGCGACCGCATGCCAATTAATTACAGTTTTGAAATATTATATGTCCAACAGCTCGGTTGCAACGTACTCTATTGCTCCAAATTTTTTATCATTTATTTATTATTGTCAGCTCCATACACAATATCTAAACGGATTGTATTTTCTGCAGACACACTAGTTTTTGCGTGGCGTCAGTGAAATACTAAATCATCGGAAATCCAGTTTTCCTGCGTTAACGATCAGACACGAATACTGTGGGATAACGTCGTATATATTACTTCCGGGGGAAGGGGGAGGGGGCACTCCACCATTTTTTTGGGCGTGCTCCGCTGGGACCTAAGAAACTCTAACCCCTTCTCAGACCTAAAACTGCATTTTTCCTGACCCATCTCAGTCAAAACTTAACTTGTATTTCACAATCATCATCAGGTCAAATTTTATATTATATGTCACTCTCTACATTTCTTTTCATCGTATGTTTTATTGTAAGATAATGTCATTCATAATTCAAATATTATCTTGTAATTGAAGGTTCTTTAGTTTTTATCAGTTACACTGGGAGCCTCTTTCCGCGAAGAAGGTCGGCCTTGCCTTTTTTGTCTTTTTAAAAGTTGGTACCCCATTTCAGAGCGGAACGGAAACTTCAAATTTCCTAACAACTACTGGACAAAAACCCCATCTCAGACTTAGAAGGTCAAAAACCGGACCCCGGTCATCCAGCGGTACATATATAGATGTACCCATGCAGTATATACCTTTCATATGGGAGTACCCCCTCTCCCCCTCCCCCCACACACTCCTCCACCCCAGGGGTAATTACTGTATGTATGGAACGGCTTCCACTTATCGGGCACATCACGCGGCATTGAATTATGAACGCTTAGATATAAAGTAGCCAAGGATCGAGAGTGAAGTGGATATTCACTTGAGTTGAGGATTATAGTCCTCTAATTCTAGAGATTACCTAATTCGTTGGGCATATGATTTAAGTAATGATCCGCGTAAGAAGTACGGCAAATCAATAGGCGCTGCGGCAATTCTCTTTCAGATAATACGATTTTTCTGTGTTTTAGACTCCAGAAACACTAAGTGATAATTATTAATATAAGGAAATAAAAGTAGTAGAAAGTCCTAGTTTCATCCATTTCAATGAGCAAATTCTGTTCCAACCAATAGGAACAGCAAACAATAGCTACGAAACAGGCACGATTGATAAGGTTCCGAACATACGATTTGCTTTATAAACGATATTTGGAACCGCAATGCAAATCGTAGTTTTAATATTTTGAAAAATTGGAGGAAATTGGATGCCTTCTTTACCTTTAGGGCAATTTTCATGTTTCAACCAATGAGATCAAGAACTTTCACAATACAACGTTGTAAGGCATCTGCATATTAAAGCACAAGCAACACACGCAGACTTACGCTTAATGCACTGATCATTAGCGGCACGCTTGTTCTTATCTCACAAGTGCGAGTGGACAAGCACCTCTAATGACAAATGCGTATGTGCTTGCGCTTAGGTCGTAAGTGGAAACCAGGCTACCGAGAGGACCTACGCACTACAAAATTAGATCGATTTCTTAATTATAGTCTTGCGTGTCCGGAATGAAGAACACATGTATTATGTTCACCGGAATTCATCGGAAGATGTTTTACCGCATAAATGAAAAACAAAGACCTTGAAGGTCAAGCCGCCCAGTCGGCTCTGAAACGAAAGTAACGGTCAGCTTTTCTGGGAATAAAACATTGGTTTTATCAACAAAGAGCTGATAATGGTGTACTAGTGGTAAGCGCGTTGCAGCTGACGTATCGATCACTTAGCCTTTCGTAACAGCGATAAGCTGTAAATATGTTTGGCTTCTAAAAACATTGCATACGCTTTCATACCATACCAGTTCTTTATATACATGTATGTAGTGATTGCATATAACTAAGCGAAGATACTGAATCTTTAATTCAAATATCTGCCAGATAAATCCATTTTTTTCGGGTGCTTCTTGGTGTAGCAGATTCATTGTTTTCTGGGGTTAGGTTTCTTTGTATTTTATGGTATTTTTTACTTTAGGAGACGATAGTTTATTTCTTTGTTTTACGTCATGTGGTAATCTGGTACACCAAGAAACCCCTATTTTTTCCTAAAAGAAATCAGCTCCTTACAAATAGCACGTGCGAAACGTTGAACGTGTCTCTTGTCACATTTCAATAACATTTAATTAGTAAAGTTAAAGACTCATTGGGTTCTAGATTTTTCGGTTGTTAGTCCGATATGAGATCAAATACGTGGTCAACAATTTCTTTGACGTGAATCGAAATATTTCTGTTTTCTTTACCAATCCACTCCCAGCGGCCAGGGTTAATGACTCCATGCAATTGCGGGATGAAGAAATAATGAAAAAATTCCTAATGACCACTGATATCTATATACCACTCAGTTTCCTGTTCGATAGCAGCTGCACGAGTTAGAGTCCTAAACCATATATATATAGCCAAGCAGAAAAAGTGCTTTTTGCTCCCTGGAGGGTAGGGGGTGGGTATTTCGCCTTACGCTGCTTTAGTAATAATAATACTCTTTATTTGCACCACTATTTAGAATTTTACAAAACTAAAAGAAAAATTATCTTATAAATTACCATATACATACATTACAAAGGAGAGACAATGAAAGAGAGTGCAGGGGAGCTGGAGTAACCTAGGTTTTCGAAGCCAACTCCCCATTAAATAAATTTCACATAAATAAGGTCAAGGTGCGGTATTTCTGTGAAGGGGACATGACAATAAAATAAATTAACATATAGTATTTTAATTAATCTTAATTAATTTATCTATAATACAATAATAAAAAATTATTAATTATATTAAATTATGCACTGAAGTCTATGATATAATTAATGTCAATTATATCTGAGTAAACAAAGTTGTTTGATTTCTCTTTTAAACTGGTTTCTTGAAAGATTTCTAATTGAATCTGGGATTGAGTTCCAAGTTTGTATACCAGTGAATTTGAGTGAAAATTTTCCATAGTTAGTAGAAATTGAAGGTAAATGATAGTTATGTGTGGAATAGCGTGTGAAGTGAGAATGAATATTAGAAGCTTGTTTGAAGTATTTAGAGAAGGCAGGAGGTAAGTTATTATTAGTATAATCATACATGAAAAGGGAAATTTGAGTAAATGTAATGTCTTTTAATTGGAGGATACCTAGATCTTTATATATTGGAGGTGCATGGGTTTGAAAATGCGAAAATGTCATTATTCGTATGGCTTTATTGTTTAGGACATTTAGTTGGTTTAAACAAGTTTTATATGTATTAGCCCAAGTTATGTTACGATACTGGAGATAGGGATAAATGAGCGAGTAGTACACTTGTTTGAGTGTATTTAAGTCAAGATAGTATCGTAGTATCGTAGTATCGTATTTAGCCTGAAACTCCTCGGAGTGTCGTTTGTTAGTGATGTTTTATAGTGTATAAAGTGTACCTCGACTTCTCGTATAAGGAACTGAGGTAAATGGTAGGCGCAAACAGAGCGAGAATCATAACTGGCTAACTATATAAAATATATATATTACTTGTCTGGCCTCAGGATTGGGATTCTACTGATGTAAATGGTTACTGAATTTGCTTTATAAACGTTATAAACGTTTAAGAAAAAAACATCATAGATATATTCGTCTTACTATATATACATGTAGTTAATAGATGGTCTTACTAGTAATAGTTACTGCTCTCTATGCATTCATATACTTAAGTCAGGAGCCCATAACTATAGGCAATAATTACCTGGAGAAGGGGGGGGGGGGGGGGGGGGGGGTTGGGAAATAGGTAAAATACGGCTTAAATTAGGTCGCACCCCCCTCTCACCAAGGAAAACTAATTTCAACCCCCCCTCTCCTACCTGACAATATCAAGTTCAACCCCCCTCCCCGGCTCCCCCCCTTCTCCCTCAATTTGTAATTTGTTCCATCATACCAATTCATGTGTGGAATATCTTCTTCCGGCACAAACATTACTTCATACGAATGTTCGACGTATCCCATCTCAGAATCAGAATCACTTGATTCTGGTTCGGAATTAGTTTAGTTTTGTCGTCTTCGCATGAGCTAAGTTCGTCATCTTCCTGAACTTCTCTGTCAGTATTCTCGCAACGTGCGTAACTCGTGCCGTAAGAACTCCCTTATTTCCGCTGACCCTTAGACCATGCTGCTTCAAATACAATTTCAGCTGCTTGCTCGTGAGCGCCTCCACTTCCTTTTCCTTTTTCCAGGAAATCAACGGAAGTGTGTTCCTTTCTCTTGTTCTTTTTTCGCCTTTGCAGATAAGAACTCAAGGTGTTCTAGATAACTCTTACACGCAGCCTCGTCCACATTGTACTGTGAACACACCTCTTGCAAATACTTTTTTCAGAGGAAGACAATTTTCCCTCGTTGAATAATTTCTTTATCTGGACACTCAGGAGAAGCCCGTCGATCTCGTCTCCAGGAGAACTTATTCTATTCAATTGCAAATACTTTCCAGCGGAAGTAGCATCTAAGGCTGGCACTGGAGAACGTTTGACAGGAATACCTCCTGTCCACCCTTCCTTTTTGCATCCATCGTAGGTAGGGGTAATAACTTTTCTTTTTGAATCCCAGTTTCCATTGTCAGGCGGGCAGACTTTGCCGACAGTCCTCAAACTATCATTTCCAGTGAACTGAATTTTCGGCGTTTCCTCGAAAAATACACCAAAATGGTCGTTATTATCTCGTTTGTTGTTATTATCTCGGGATTTTCCATGCATAAAGAACGTGAGTAAATAAATCAGTAGATATACCACAAAGCGCAAAGAAAATACAGACGACATGGGAGAAAATAGCGAGGAAAATAAATCGCAAAGCGACGAAGGTTTTCTTTGCAACCAGCATTCAAAAAATTGAATTAATGTAAAGCTAAAACTCTATAGTATAATACCGCGCGGGCTTTTTAACATTTTCAATTTTATACAGAGTAAATCAAGAGAATTAAACAATTCTATGTTCATGTGACACACGTCTACGGCGTTAATTAATTATATATATAAAGTATTTCTTAACAAATATTTTGCCATGCAACAAATTGCTACTCCTAGTTCCTGCTTTATATATTACTCTCTCTGAGCAAAATAAAAAGAGTGTCCGGCTTTTATAATCTGTGGTTAGACGTTTCGAAACCAAATTTCCTTTTCTTTAAGAATGGAAAAACCAAGCTAGTTACCCTCTAAGCTGCGGAATGCATCGCTTTGATTTTCAGTAACTACGGAAACAGATGTCTTCCTTGAAAAAGTCAGTATAGCAAGATCTTTTCCGTCTTGCAAGTACGAAGAGCATTACTAATTCAACGATACCACATACATATAAATTACTGGTAATTTTCACTTAACGATACTTATTCATTAGTATTATGTCTCTACAGAAGTCCATAAGTTATGGACTAACTGGCATATTTATTGAAAGCTACGGGCTTACTTCATGAGTTTATTATTCATTGTGGAATGAAAGGAAACAGCACACAAAGTAGCCTGCAGAACAGGGGCTTTGACTTTGAGGAGGGACTCCAGAAAGTAGGTCTTGTGAGCGAAGCGAATTTCACACGGTCAAATTATTTTATCGCTTCCTTTGTGTTGAAATAACATGTACACCGAGGGCCTGTTTCGCAGGCTACAGACAAAGTGACAGTTATATTTATAAAGGCTTCGAGTTTCATTCCCGTTCAGTGCATATGTGCACGAAGCTGCGATCTGCCGTTCCGTTGCTGTCAACAACGTTAACTACCAAAAGATCCAAACGAAAGATTCAGTTATACGTATAAGTACTCTCTTTTTGATTTGAATTCTACGATGGCCCACAAGTGTCACGGCAAAATCAATTTGCTCACGGCAAAATCAATAATCAGTTTCCTAACGGCAAAATCAATTTCCTCACGGTAAAATCAACTTTCTCACGGCAAAATCAATTTGCTCACGGCAAAAGTTCAAGTTCAAGTTCAATTTATTTACATTGTTTTATACTAGTTACATAAATATATACAAATAAGTTAAAATAAGGGCTTCATATTTACAAAGTAGATTCAAATTGAGATTAGAGATCAGTGTGCGGTGTGCGGTGGCCAAAGTAGCTAAAGCTTTCGAGTTGGCCACCATATAAGTGAATAAATAAATTTGTGTAATTGAATATGGTAGCAAAAAGAGCGTAAATTGAACTTGAAGAGGGCTGTGGTATCAAAGAAAAGAAAAGAGAGAGAAGAAGAAAAAACAGAAAACAACAGGAAAGCTGGAAAGGAGTGATTTAGTTATATTGCTATTGAGAAGACAGTACAGTACGGTCTATTTTATTATACTTGATAGGAAATGAGATGGCCTTAAATTGTTTCTTAAATTGGTTTGTTGTCCTTAATTGTTTCAAGTTAGTGGGTACGGTTTCCCAAAGTACAGTATCAGAGTATTTAAAGGTGAATTTTCCTGTGTTAGTCCTGACTTTTGGGCGGTAAAAGTTTTGTCTAGCTGAGTACCTAGTATTATGATTGTGAATGTTAGTCATAGGTATTAAGAAATCATGGAATAAAGGTGGGACACTGGTTGGATTGTTATGGAGCTTGTGTGTTAGTGTGCAGATTTTTAACTTTCTAATGTTTTCGAATTTTAGAACATCGAGAAGTTGGTAGTAGGGATTAGAACACTCCCTGTTATGGGCAAAGAAAATACTACGAATGCATTTGTTTTGTTTGGTGCATAATTTTGCTAAATTAGTTTGGTATGTATTTCCCCAACTCGTCGATTCATAGTTTAGGTAAGGGTAGATAAGGGTATAGTAGAGCTGCTTTAGCATGTGCAGATTGAGGTATCTCCGTAGTTTATAGAAAATTCCTAAGTTTTTAGCAATTTTACTATTGATGTAAGTGATTTGATTTTTCCAATTTAAGTGCTCATCTAGATAGATGCCTAGATATTTGACATTATTTTTCCGTGCAATGTTTTGGATGTTTACTTGAATGGGTGATTTCCTGGGTGAAGTAATCAACATATAGTTTTTTTTTTCTTATTAACCGAGAGTTTGTTGGCATTGCAATAGTTGAATACATTTTGTAATTCTGCATTCATGACTGTTTCGAGCTCCTTGGGGTCTTTACTAGAAAAAAATATGTTGGCATCATCAGCGAACATTCTAAAAGATAGTTTTGCTGATGAATTAGGCATATCATTGATATATAGGAGAAATAACATTGTTCCTAGGGCAGATGTGGAATGCCACATACAATGTGTAGAGGGCTTGATTCAGTGTTTCCAATTTTTCCATACTGAGTTCTATCTGTGAGGTAACTTCTAAACCAGTCTAGTGCTATCTAGCATAGCATATTCGGTGGAGTGGCCTTTTCTAAAGCCAAATTGATATTGGAATAGGATATCGTGTTTTTCAAGAAATGTATTTAGGTGGTCGCACACGATCCTCTCTAGTGTCTTGCTAAATGGTGACAATAGTGCTATAGGTCTATAATTAGTAGGATCAGTTGCAATGCCATTTTTGAAAACTGGGGTTACTCTAGAAATTTTCAGTATGTTTGGAACGATTCCTAGTGAGATTGACTGGTTAAAAATATAAGTAAAGGGTATAGACAATTGTCTACAAGCAAGCTTTATAAGTTTATTAGGTATATCTAGTGATGCCTTTTTTTCATTTAGTTCTGAGAACAGACGAGATACATATTCCTCAGTAACAGGTGATAAGTAAAAGCTGTTTGCAGGGGTATTACAATGTATTTATGTACTTAGTAGGGTCATGATTGTTTGTATTTTCAATTAAGCTAGCTAGGCTTGGGCCTACATTGATAAAGTGATAGTTGAATTGCTCTGCAATGTCAAGTTCCAATTTTCTTACGGCAAAATCAATTTGATCACGGCAAAATCAGTTTCCTCACGGCAAAAACAATTTCCTCACGGTAAAATCAACTTGCTCACGGCAAAATCAATTTGATCACGGCAAAATCAATTTGATCACGGCAAAATCAGTTTCCTCACGGCAAAAACAATTTCCTCACGGTAAAATCAACTTGCTCACGGCAAAATCAATTTGATCACGGCAACTTCCACAGGTGTCCCATAAAGGGAACAATAGTCGAAGTAAGGTTGAATTAGGGCTCTATATGATTGCTTCGAGTGAATCGATAGGGACGAACGGTTTAATTCGCTTTATGGCACCAATGCCCGCACTCGCTTTTTGGTATTGTCTATAGAGAGAGTGCTTGACAAGTCCCCGGTTTTGTTTTTTAAATTATAAGCAGATCCAATGATCATTAGCTTTGTCTTAGAACGGTGAAAGTATAATACTAGATCTAGAACACTCGGCAATCTTTATCAGTCCCGTTCAATATTAAATATTCACGAAAAGTCAGTCTGTTCAATTGGAGTGAAGGTCTGGAATTGTATTCCATTAAGAAATACAAAAGTTTACTTATTGATGTTCTTTCGTCTTGTGATGATTGTGGTGATATTGCCCAGATTATGCAGCATGTAGCAAACCCATAACTTTTTCCTTCTTTGGCTCTCCTCCTTGAATTCCACTTCCTGTCTTATTTTCGACTAGGAAATTGCCTGAGTCTTTAAATCTTGTGAATTATAGTAGCTTTTTAAAATAGTGCTTATTTTAGTAGTCAGTTCTGCTTATAAGTTCTTGTAATTTAAGATCTGTTTCCGTTCTTCTTTTGTTTGAAAATTGCTAATAAGATCTAGTCTTGTATATCTGCTAATCCCCCACGTCGAATAGAATTTGCTAAATGTGGGTGGGTTAGATTCTTGGTAACGTAATTTGTAAATTGAAATAAAAGAGAAAGTGATGCTACTTATGAAAAGGAGGTTGCGTACACGTTTGGATCTTCTAGCCCCTTCAGTTCAACTTCATGTTGAAGCAAAGTAGAACTCTATTGTGAACCGAACCACCAATCAACGTTTGAGGCAGTTCCAGGTAGGAGATACAGCCATGGTAAGAAACGTATGGAGGAGGAGAGAAGTAGTTACGTGGTGAGATAACTGAAGTTCTTGGTTCAAGGCATAATGTGGTAGACGTACAAGGCCGTGAATGGAAAAGACATGTGGGCCAGCTAATAAAGTGTCTAAATGAGCAAATCAAGCTGCCTGTAGCTGTAAATGAACCAGTCACTTCCCCTTGTATAACTCCAGCTGAAGTCCACTGGTATCAATCCTCAAGCACACAGAGCTGGACTGATCTTAATGCACAATAGTCATCCAGTGCCACTCCACAAGAGGAAAGTAGGGTGGTTCCAGCACAGATACCTACTTGACAGCCAGCCGTCTTTTTTGGAACAGAAGGACTATGAACATTAAACCTGACTTGAACTTGTTGAAGTTGTTTTCTTTTTAAGTGCAGGATAACTGTTATATATTGCCATTTGGGATACCTGTGTATTGTATGTTCGCCGATGCGCAGATGAATAAAGAGAGCATATGGTCGAGTTATATTAAATCCGAGGTTTATACTTTATTTTATCTTCAACACCACTCGATATAACACATTCATTTGGGGCAAATCTGAACATTCTATGATACTAATGACTGTATGCAAAGATAAAAAGTTATTGAGGCTACCCTTCGTAAAAGAAAACCATGAAAAGGAAACGTGACTTTCAGTATATTAAAGGTATTAAAGTGCATTTCTTCAATAAAATTCGAAAATTACTCAAGGGTTTTTTACAAGGGCATGCCGCATACTGTAATGACGTCTACGAAAATAGGCCTTTTAAAATATTTGTTTCTTCGAAAGTGTTTTATGATTGGGTAAAATATGAAGCAACGGTATTTACAAAAGTCGAGTTAAATGAAGAAAGATTTTCAGTAATGCTTTTATGTTGATTATTAGCCGGTCAATTTTGGCGGGAAAATTGTCGCAATTATTTAATCGTTCAAAACTTTTTATTTCCTAAACCCATCAGTAGGAGCGTTTAACAATATACTATATTATCATTTTTTAGATGTAATGAAAAGTTCTAAGAAAGTTATTACAAATGGATAAATGACGTCATTGTGACGTTTAATGGCATCAACATAACTTAAATTATCAGGTTATATTGCTTTTACAATTCTACACCCACCTACCACAATTCAATCTTCTACGTTCAAAACATTTGCCGTTTTACGGTCTTTTGTGCTTCTCGTCTGCATAAGGGACCGGTTGGGGCAGTGGTTAAGAGCTTCGCCTCACACCTCTGTGGCCCGAGTTCGATTCTCGCAATGTTCACGGCGCCACATGTGAGTTGTGTTTGTTGGTATCTCGCCCTTGCTCGGAGGGGTTTTATCCGAGTTGTCTGGTTTTCCTCCCTCCTCAAAAACCAACCCAAATTCCAATTCGACCGAGGAATCCGTGTTCCCGATTAGTAGACCCTTTCTAGACACGTAAATAAAGTTGTTTATTTATTTTTAGATCTTCCATTTTTGATGCAATTTATCCACGAACGGAACCGCTGGCAGAGCCGTCCCTGGAGCGAAAGCCACTGCCGAATTTGTCATTACCGTTTTATGTGCCTATAAAGTTAAGAAAATTATCTGACGGTGTGCTGTACGAACGTTTGAACTCGATTTGAAGCTAATTTCTCAGTAAAACGTGACATTTTGTGGAGCTTTTGGGGTTTCTCAATTCGATACTCGGCCCTTTCCATTTTTTTATGAAGGGGAGGAATCTTTTTAGGGAAACTTAACAAATAATCCCAATTACCGACCAGAATCACTTTAAAGACGATACTAAAACTTTATTTTTATAATTTCATACAATTGCACTGATTACACAGAAGCTTGAAATCAAGCTAACTACGACGCCATATTGGATGAGGCGCGTAAAGGTCCCTGCGTAATAAACACGTTACACGTCGGGCCCGTTCTCCCTTCACGGTAGGCAGACATGAATTACTACCAAATTGTATTGTGTATTGTGTTCTATTGTATTGTGTATTTCGTTCTATTGTTTTGTATTGTGTTAATTCTATTGTATTTTGATAGCAATGCATGTGTTGCCTACATGAATGGTCCACCCGTCAGGCTAGTGAGTGACAACACTGTCCCATCAAAATAACGCCTTCCTATCCTTCGCAAATCCACGAGTTAAAAATGAATAGGTTTGCAATGCGAAAAGCGGCAGTTTAAGCAATGATACATTGTATAACATATAGAAATGGAGTATGATTAGAGGTTTCCTTTGATAATAAAAAAACTAAATACGAAATGCTAAACAACTTAGAAACCTAATTTTAGAGAGAATATGGCAACTGCTTTTTGAAATTCTCACAATCTATACAATCTATACAACCCACATGTACGACGACCGGCTTAGATTGTGTTGTTATGTAATTTCGACTAATAAATTTGAAACAGACTTTATCGTATTTATTTTATCAGCTGCGTGAGAAAATGTATGGACTTCTGATATGGTTATGGACTTCTGATATGGGTTCATATTTGTATCCTATTCTTGATCGCAACCAAACGCCATACTTTAAATTTTTGTTAACCAGGACATCAGTGAAGTAAACACTAAATTGAAGCTGACAACAATTCAGTTAGAAAAGCCGCGAGTGTGAGTATTTGCTCATGGCAATCACGTGCATGGGAACTCCTTGTTGCTCATTTACATCATATGACGTCCCTCCTGCTGTTGACAAAATTGGAACCGTAGGCTGACTATCACCACAGGGCTCCCGCACCAACAACATGAATGCTCGGCTAAAACGCTGAGTGCGAAGGGAGTAAATAATAGGGTTTGTCATGTTGTTCATATGAATGAAAAAGTAAGCCAGAAAATGTGGCCACGACCCGTGGAGCCTTGCGACGTTATGCAGTAACACTGGAAAGATGCCCATCCAAAATTATGTCAGAATTGTAACCCCAAGAGTCTTTGCAGTCTGGATGTCGCTCCTGGTTCGTTTACCCATGTTGCTTTGCAGAACCATTTATATTCTGCTCAAGTGTACCGTTCGCCAAATTAGAATCCCAAAGTCATCTTGATACCGAACGGAACGAGGTAGCCAGGAATAAGAAACGAGCGACCGAATCGTGAAAAGTACTGGATTCTGTAAACCCAAACTGGCTTGTCTCCAACGTCGATGTGGATGCCAAGGCTGAACATGCCAAATGTGTAGGCCCCAGCTGCTATCCAAATAGAAATGACAGCAATTATGGCTTTGTTACCTGTCTACCATGCGTGATACCTTAATCCGTGTACTATGGCACCATAACGGTCCAACGTTAGAACTAGGAGGGATACCACAGTCAAGTACATGAATAAGACATAAGTAGTTACCACGAACCACGATACTTGCGGTCCTTTAAGGAAGGCTACCTGACACAGATACCACAAGATAAATAGAGGCATGTTTGTTAAGGCATTTATGATGTCGATGAATGCTAAGTTAACTACAAGAATGTTTGGAACGGTGCGTAGTGTTCTGAAGCGAACCAACAGCATGCAGATAACTCCATTGCCGACGATGGAGAATGCCATGATGATGACTATAAGTAGGACTTGCACTATGCTACTTGGGTCACTGCAGGGACGGAAAAGGCTACTTTGATTGACAGGGGAGGAAGGTAGAGTTGAATTGGTAGCTTCTACAGACATGATCACAAGTAATGGGAAGTGAAATAAGAAGGATTGGTATACGGCCCAAAACGAGTGCAAATATTCAATGCATTCCCCCGTTGAATAAACAACTATCCTTAAATGGAAACCCCCCTAGAAATAATAATAATCGTTCATTCCAAGACAAATCCTAACCCGAACCACAAACCTAACCATCGGACGAGTTGACGGGTAAACTACGGGTTCTCTCACCTAGAGCTAGAGCTTCAGGTAAACAAGAAGAAAAAGTAAAGAGAGATACTTTTTTTGGAGCGCTCCTACTCGGGCTCGAACTGAAAATCCTTTGCGTGTACTGCAGTGCAGTGCAGACGTCATGTCTACTACACTAAGCCGGTCTCCCGCCATTCGGAACGTGACAAATGTTTATCTTTATCCTTGACTGGTTTTAAGAAGCTCATTAGAATGAACGATTATCATTATTTCCAGTTTAGGATAGTTGTTAATGCAACGGGAGGAATGTGTTGAAATATTAGGTACTCATTGACTGAATATTTGGCTCAATCCTGGGACCGAGTGCAAGTACAAAATGAATAAGAGCCAAATATTTCTCCCGTTCGATCGGCTACCTCAGTGAAAATAATGTTCTTATCATATGACTAATTTGTTTGTTTTAATAATAGAAAACAACAAACAAAAACTCGAGCAGAGTTGGACGGCTCTTACCAGCGCGCTCACGTCAAACATATCGTCACGAGACTTTTGTTAATGTTTTGAAAGGAAATGGCTTACGGAGCCGCACGCGTCATATGATCGTATTACACGGGCGACGAACCGGTTTTCACCGGTTCATTTGATATACACTTGAAAGGTTTTGTTAGCGCGCGAGCGAATTAAAATGGGCTGTTGGAGTAATACCCAATCAGATTTTAACGCGCGAAAACATTTGTTTTTCAGCGCTCGCGCGGGGACGGTTTCTTTAACCGAACAATGTTTTATCGGAGCTGTAAACGAAATAAATAGAACTAATTATTTCTTGGTCGAACCGGTCAAATGTATTACAGTTCGAGTTTTATAGTTCGAGATTTTAAAAGTAAAGACAGCACCTTCTATTCAGTTATTTGAAGAAGTTATTTAAAGTAAAATAAATTACTTGAAATTATTTGAAGACCCCGGCTTGGGGTATTTTATGCATGACTTGGTGAGTAATTAGTAAGAGTTAATTACCTAGGGTGCGTTCGATTGACCGTATTCCGGAATAAGAATACACAGAACTATCACTACAAATCGCTTATATCTGGAATTTTTAGTCACTGGAACACTAAATGTATCCTGAATATCACATTTCAGCAAATGTTAGTAGCTTATAGTGCAAAATGTGCCTGAACTAGTGATTTCCAGAGATTATTCCATCTATTCTTATTCCGGAATACGGTCAATCGAACGCGCCCCTAGATTATAAGATCAAAAATATAAAATACATTCTCCAAAATGTGTGGCAGAAAACAGTTGAATTAACTAACTATGAATTACTCAGTTTAATTGAAAGTCTGATTTAATAATCCAAGATGGCCCGTTGGTATTGTGACAACCGAATTGGCATTAGAAATATTCGCACTTTTCAACGGAACGTTTTTGGCGATCATTGAGCTTTTTTAGACAATGTATTTTCTGATATTGAAGAATAGTAAACAAAAAAACATAATGTCTCGTTTTGAAGATTTTCGCATTTTACGAAAAAACAAGGGTTCGAAAGAAGAACTTATTTCTCCGAAAATATTATGTATCTTGCGTCACTAGTGAACATATCGATGACGTCATGTTTGCCGCCTTTTGAACTACAAAGATGGCGGCTAGTTTGAGAAAGTCACAGAGGAAGATGTAAACAGCTTAAATGAGCTGCATGACAATGAATAGTCCGAGCACGAAAAAGCCAAAATACGATCTAAAACTCTCTAAACATTTCTGGACTGCAACGAAGAGACAAGAAAACCCAATGAAACATCCAAGAACAGCTTCGAAAGTTCACGAAGAAGTTTGTACTGACAGCAAGTAAAATGAATAGATAAGAGTTCTTAGAGCAGTTTAATTGTCCATGCATATAATAAAAAGAAAATTACACGGTGGTTTGAAGATATGAAGTTTATCCTCTCCAGTACAAAACATTTCACTCGTTCAGTGCGCTCACTCGGTAAATGTTTTGGCTCTCGAGGATAAACTACATATCTTCGCACCAGTGTAATATCCTCTATAGATATACTGTAAGTACAAATGATAAATTATGCCAATAAAATATACATAACATTATGGGATATCTTCAAACAGATTTTTCAATAAGCCTTACCCAAGAGGCATCTGAAGAATGTATTTCAGGCCTGATCGTGCAATAAGAAATACATGTATGGTATAATATGGTTATACTGCCATATGTTAAGACGTAAATGACATCTATATTTTAATTCATTTCCTGTTATTCAGTCATCATTGGAATGTATTTTTCGTTTGCCCCTTCGGTGAAACCTATTGAAAAACAAAAGTTCGAAGATATCCCATAATATTGTGCACATGTTATTCATATATGGTTTTGGACAACGTTTTCAAGATTTTTATTGACTGTATATATACTGTATATTATAGTCAATTTATATAGCGCGTATACATAAATGTTCTAGCTGATATTGCAGTTAGGCATCAATAGATTGTGCTCGTAAATTGATTCATCCAAAGTTGCTCCAAAAAAAGGCTAAAAGTTGCTCAAAAGTTGCCAAAAATTGAAAAAGTTGCCACCAAAATTTGAAAAAGTTGCTCACTTTGGCGAGCCATTTTATTCTAGATAACAACTTAAAACATGGAATGTTGGATGTGTAATTCAATATAATCTTAAAATTCAACATAACTACCAATAGTAGTACTTTCTGTGATGCCATGACTAGCAGAATATGCAGAATGCAGATTAGCAAATACCAAGATGGCGGCGGCTCTGTGTTGGAGCGAATAACCGCTGGATAATTCGCGGGCGATATTAAATAGATAGCTGCTGTCCAGTTCGTGGGCGCACATCAATTCATGCACGGAAAGTAGAAAACAAAGGAATGTTAATCATTTGCAGGGTCAATACTAGTCAATACTATTCAAAACACGTCTACAGCATTCTTAGTGTCGACCAGTTTCAATTAACAGAAACATTTGGGATAATTTGGGTGTTTTATCATTATTTGTTGCTCAAAAGTTGCCAAGGAAGGCAAAAGTTGCTCTAGGTTGCTTGCAGTACAAAAAGTTGCTCAAAACTCCAGAAGTTGCTCAAAAGTTGCCGAGCACAATCTATTTATGCCTAATTGCAGTGGCGTCTACGAATAGCATTTTCAGCGGTATTGACCCGAACGCCTCACTTCCATGTAATGAAACACTATTCCAACTGCTTCATTACATCGAAGTGAGGCGTTCGGGTCAATACCGCTGAAACTGCTTTTCGTACACGACGCCACTATAGTATCAGCTATTGTTATCCGTGAGTCACGGCTATATTTCGGGTTTGTTTTTGCCATCTTGCCAAAAAAAATGACGTTCAACAATACTAAGACAATAATGTTACAGCTTTCACTGCTACGAGCAAGTAGGACAATGTGATGAGATGACAGCTATATAATTATGTATCAATATTGTAAATAAATTCTTCTTCCTATTAATATTAATTCCAGCCGCTTACTACTCAAGCAAACTTGTACAATAGATATTTATGTATTTTCTGTGCTCCAAATATCCTCATTTATTTTTCTTGTGATAGGGGTCAACTAGAAAGCCTATGGCTCCCTTGACATCTATGCACATTCTTGAAATTCATAACTATGTTATTATTACCGTATCTCTCTTTTTCTTTCTACAATTATTTTCTTGTGTAATTATCTTTATAAAAAAATTTGTGCAAAATAAAATGAACTTGAACTTGGAAAAGAGAAGCTAGCTAATGAGGACCACGTGAATACACAATGACGTAACGAAGGTAGCTCTTACGTAACGTTATCACTCGAAGTGAATGGAGATTGGTTTACATGAGAAATAAGAATGAGAAACACAACATACTTGTAACGGGCAATTAAATACAACAACTTACTTCTTGTTCAAATCATCATTCTAATCATGTGTTACGTAATCCTACTGGGATGAAATGCCGGGCCTAAAGCAAACAGTACAAGTATAAATAAGGACCGTTAGCCAAGAACTCACGTGTAGAAGACTCTAAAGTTTATTGAGACAGCTACACGGCAGGGTTACGCTAAGGTAAGATATTGAAATTTTTATCTTAATTTGGACAATATAAGTAGAAAATTGTGTGCAAAATTTATGGGTTTTGTTTGAGCATGTTTTCCGTAGATTTCTACAACATCAAGTCACGGTGAATTTGTGTTCAAGTAGACCAGTTACTGTAAAACCACTGAAATATCTTTCGTTTCTAGCTGGACCTGAACAACCATACAGGCTGATCAAAGGTAAGTGTTATCTTGGCGAGCTGAGCGACTGATTTCACATGTGTATTTAAATAATGTAGTATTAATTACCATACCGGAAACCCGTTTCTTTGTCAACAAGTTGATTTTCTCGTTCTTTGAAAACCTCGAAACCTGTTGACCAGCCAATGTTTTAATCCATCTCCATCTAGCCACGATGTAGGCACAGGCTCTGATGTAGCACAGCTGACCGCGATTGTCGATCTCGGTACAGTATATTAAATCTTTTCTCCTTTCCGTAGAGCTGCCGACCCACTATGACGGGAAGTCTCCTGTTACTAGTGTTACTCTTACACGCGCTTCATATTCAAGGTAAGTTGACACAGGAGAAGCTAATAAGATAAGATTGGTTAATTCAATCAAAAAATATTGGTCTTTCCATAACTTACTTAATTGGCTTTGTGTACTGGTGCTCGAAAATTCTTGGAATAATTATAAAAAACATTAAAAATTCATTTTGTCAAATTGTTATACAAACCTTCTAAAATTAAATTAAAAATTAAAAAAAGAAACCCTAACCATTTTGGACCAAAAGTCATTCATAGAACGACTCTACATACACCTGCACTATAATAGAGAATTTGGCACAGTTTTTCGACATGCGGGGTATTCTATAATTGAACCAAATTATTTTACTCTTTGGTAACCTTTATTTGATTTTTGAATTTTGCTCTGTTGACCAGAATTAACTTTTCTTGTTAGATTCTCAGCCTGCAGTAGCGTACGATTGCCTGACCGCTCTTGGCCTAGAGAAACATGTGATCACAGACCCACAGATGACTGCCTCCTCTGTATGGAATGCCAAACACGGAGCAGCAAACGGTAGACTGAATTTTAAAGCTGGTGGAGGAAAGACTGGGGCCTGGTCTGCTAGGTACAACAACGCCCAACAATGGTTTCAGGTAGACCTTATCCAAACGACTAAAATAACCCGCGTAACTACTCAAGGCCGACAGGACGCCAACCAATGGGTAAAGAGCTACACTTTGGCTTACAGTCGAGATGGAACCGTTTGGAAAACGTACCCTAAGAAAGTAAGAACTCTTTAACATGTAACCTGAGTATCAGGCTCTGAAGAAAGGAAGACGGAGTAGAGAAAAGGAAAGGGAGGCCTTCCTTTCTTTTTCCTCGTCTTACCATTTCCCTCTCCTTCCCCCCCCCCCCCCCCCAAACTAGGCCTCATACTCTGGTTATTTACCTGCAACTCTTACTTCAAACCCTTTTCGCAGGTTCTTGGGCTTCAAATTATAGAACTCGGGCCATAACAGTACTGATTAGACGCCATTTTAGAATGATATCTTTTGAAGGTGATTAGACTGTAAAACCAGCAGATAACCGCTCATATTTGACATTTCCTCTCAAGTCAATAAAAAATATATATATATTTTTATCTGACTTGCATTACAATCGTTGTACGGCCTTTAAAATAACACATGTAATATTAATAATAAAGAAACGGTATAATTAATGTGCATGATATGTTAACAGGTGTTTGCTGGTAACAAAGACCGCTTCAACGTGGTATCTAATGATATCAGTCCACCAATCATCGCACGATTTGTCCGCATTCAACCCAAGACCTGGCAGAGCCACATCTCGATGAGAGCCGAGTTCTATGGATGCACCTCTGGTAGGACTACACCTAAATATTTAATCTGGTACCTACTACGGAATGTATCCAATAACAGACAATACGTATGAAGAATTACATTTGCTCTCCTGCAATTTTAGTCCATAAAATCAGTGATACACGCACGCACATACGTTTCGGAGTAAACCAAATTACTTTTCTTCTCATTTCTGTTGAAATCGTTAATTTTACCAATTGCTCGATCGAACTGCAAATAAGCATGGCTTTCACTTTATCAACAGGATTCTGTGTTCCCAAGGAAATCTGTGCGTCTGCACTCGGCATGATAGACGGTCGAATTACGGACTCTCGTATCACCGCTTCTACTTCTTACAATGCAAATCTCTTACCCGCTCGTGCCAGGCTACATAGTAGACGTCAAGGGCGGCTTCTGGGGTCCTGGGCCGCTCGGGTGAATAATGTTGGTCAGTTTCTTCAAATTGATCTCGGCAAAGTGACTAAGTTCACACGCATAGCGACACAAGGAAGACAGGACGCCAACCAGTGGGTCACCACATACCGCCTGCAGTTCAGCCAGGATGGAGGATATTTCGACTCCTATGCCAACAACAAAGTTCTGACGGGCAACAAAGACAGGCACGGTGTTGTCGTTAATATACTCGAGCCAGTCATAATCGCTAGATACATCCGGGTTCTTCCCAAGACGTGGTACGGACACATTTCCATGAGAGTGGAATTGTACGGATGTAAAGAAGGTATGACAACATACATTAACCATCTCCATTCAATACATGAACAGGAAAACACCTGATTCAATGCATTGTTTTCAGGATTCCAGATACCAAAGATTCCAAAATGCCAGAGCAAACTTACCATGACTGACTATCAGATGTCCGCCTCGTCCGAGTGGAACTCAGGCCACCGAGCAGCAAACGCCAGGTTACATTTCTACGCTGGCGGAGGGAGGACTGGGGCCTGGTCTGCTCGGGTTAACGACGTTCATCAATTCCTTGAGATTGATTTTGGTAAAGTAACCCAGATAACACATGTCTCTACACAAGGACGACCGGACGCCAGCCAATGGGTGAAGAGCTACATTCTGCAATACAGTGTGGACGGCGGGATTTTCACTACCTACGGCGTTGGTGGGAAAGTGAAGGTAACGCCGAGTCACTATTTTCCTTTTTACTTCACACTAGAATATTCCTAGTGCCTTAAATCAAATGTTTTCCAGGTGTTAACTGGTAATACGGATCGCTACACTGTGGTTAGTCACGTGCTCGTCAATCCAATCATCACTCGCTACATCCGGGTACGTCCAAAGTCCTGGCAGGGACACATCTCCATGAGGGTAGAGTTCTACGGTTGTAATGAAGGTGAGAGATTTTAGATTCAGGCTCATCAAATTAACACTGTTATTCCATATGATATAAATATACAGTAATCTAGGAAATTACATCTCACACTACTTAAGCGTATTCAAGCAAAATCGGATGTGCTTATGGGTCTTTTGCAGGAATGTGCAATCGCGTGGTTGTACTGGGTTGCAAAAACATCTTCATTCATATATTCAAAGGCAATTGTACGAGATCGGTAGTGTTATAAGCAGAACCTGTTTGTAAATGCTATTTTCCACCTCCAATCGATTGTTGATCTTTCTGAAACAGATAGCTAGCCACCCAGCATCCATGGCAACGCCTTTCCCATAGGGATCACGAGCTCAATCCATTTGTTAATGAAGTATAATATCAGCACGTGACCTATTGTATGCCATCGTTCTTACGCGAATCATTACTTACACATTCTTCTCAACATGTGTATCGTCACAGGGTTCACCCCACCTAATGTTCCCAAGTGTGTCTCCCCAATGGGTCTTAGAAGTGGTCTGGTCAAAGATGCCAAGATGTCCGCTTCGTCCGAGTGGAATTCTGGTCACAGAGCAGCTAACGCGAGACTACATTTCCATGCTGGCGGAGGAAGAACTGGTGCCTGGTCAGCTAGAGTAAACAACGATCAGCAATGGCTTCAAGTGGACTTTGGTCAGGTGGTGAAAATAAAAAGGGTGGCCACTCAGGGCCGACAGGACGCCAAGCAATGGGTGAAAAGTTATTCACTTCAATTCAGTCGAGATATAATCTTCTGGGAAGACTACCAACAGGGCAAATATGTTGCTGTAAGTTGTAATTATTTGAATTGGTTTGGGAAGCTCTAATCATAACCGAGAAATATATTTTAGTAAGGGTTCGTTATAAAATAGGCATTAAGAGGTAACTCTAGTCGTTCACTATTTCTGATCACATTAACCAAGCATTTCAGCATTGTGAAAATAAATTAATATTTCTTGACATCCAATCCAATAGGTGTGAAAAATACAGAAATATTTGTACACAATCTTATGAATTTATTGATTATACAGGTTCTTTCCGGTAACGCCGATCGGTTCACCGTAGTTCTCCACGAACTACAGACCGCAATCTTTGCTCGATTTGTCCGCATTAAACCCAAGACCTGGCAGAGCCACATCTCCATCAGAGCAGAATTCTTTGGCTGTAGGAAAGGTGAAATAATGTACTTCAGTCATCTTTAACTTGTATGCATTCTTGTTTCTTAAACATTTCTCTTTACATTTTCTCCTTTTCGTTAGGATTCGTTACTCCACCTGTCCAATGTGTTGCTGCCCTTGGAATGCAAACTAAGAAGATCGCTGATTCTAGACTCACTGCTTCCTCCATGTGGAGTGCAACTCATTCACCTGCTCGTGCTAGACTTCACCTTCCTCGCCAAGGCGGTCTAATGGGTGCTTGGTCTGCTCGATTCAACCATCTCGGTCAGTGGTTACAGGTAGATATGACTCAGATCACCAAGGTTACTCGTGTCGCCACACAAGGTCGCCAGGACGCGAACCAGTGGATCACTAGTTACAGTCTACAGTCCAGTATGGATGGTGGCCATTTTGAGCCATACATCAATTCTAAGATACTCAAGGGTAACAAGGACAGGAACACTGTTGTTGGGCACATCTTGAAGCCTGCTATCATAGCGAGGTTCATTCGCATCGCCCCACGTACCTGGTATGGACACATCTCGATGAGACTCGAGCTTTACGGTTGCACAAAAGGTTTGTAAGTTATTAAGCCTTGCCGATATTCTCTTTCGCTATATTATATCTTTGTTTTACTGAAATCAATGTCGTTGACCCACCACAGGCTTCACTGTACCAATTATAAAGAAATGTCAGGCTGCGATTAACTTGGCCGACAATCAGATGTCAGCTTCGTCGGAATACAACGCGGCACACAGAGCAGCTAACGCAAGACTACACTTCATGGCTGGTGGAGGAAGGACTGGATCCTGGTCTTCTAGAACCAACGACGCCTTCCAGTTCCTTGAGGTGCACTTTAATAAAGCGACAAAGGTAACACGTGTGTCTACACAAGGACGACAGGATGCTCACCAATGGGTGAAGAGTTACACTTTGGAATACAGTCTGGACGGCAGCATGTTTACACCATACTCTGTTAGAGGAAACGTGAAGGTTTGTTAATACAGTAGTCACTTCTATTCCGCCAATTACTAGAAGCATGGCTAAACATGGCATACCATTCTTGAATGGCTGGCTTTAGAGTTACAAGTAGGGACTGTCAACCCAGCAACGAGAAAATCTATTGGTCAGTGTTGTTGTTTAAATCAGTGAGCGGCACCGTTCCGGTGGTGGGAGTGATCTGCGACTTCGCAGTTTACATTTTTATACTCCTCGACAAGTGTTGTGTCCAGACTAATTTATTATGCTTGTAGCAGTGGCATGGCTGAAAGAGGACAAACCAAAGCATACGAATTGATTACACAAACTTTGTAAATCGCCGTTTTGGATAACAATTGGAACGTCTCGACAGAACATTTAACTTGTCGAGAGGAGTAGAGAAATCGAAACTGCAGAGCTGTGAACAAAATAGGTCTCTTGACGACAGCACGGTCACCACAAAACTTACAAAATAGTAGGCAGTCCATACTTACAGCTCTCAACCCAGACATGTTGAACTATGTTATGGCATGTTCAGCCATGTTGAATTTCACTTGAATACTCTACACAATAACTATTTTCAGGTTTTCGCTGGCAACAATGATCGCCACAAGGTGGTTAGTCACTTCCTCGTCAATCCAATCATCACTTTTTACATCCGGGTCCGTCCAAAGACCTGGCAGGGACACATCTCCATGAGAGTAGAGTTCTACGGTTGCACTGAAGGTAGATGAAATCTCTTATCCAACTTCTAATCCTTGATATTTCCCTATTCCGGTCTTTCCGACCACGATACATTTGTCTATCATTTCCAGGATTTGAGCCACCCCAAAAACCAGAATGTGTAACTGCACTCGGTTTTCAATGCTTGTCCATCAAAGATCACCAGTTCTCGGCATCATCAGAATACAACGCGGCACTCAAAGCAGCAAATGCGAGACTGCATTTGAACGCAAGGAAAGATATAGGTGGAGGCTGGGCAGCTAGGCTGAACAACATCAATCAGTGGATTCAAGTAGACTTTGAAGATTACAAAACAGTTACACGAATTGCTACTCAAGGCAGGCAGGAAGCTGATCAGTGGGTGACCAGTTATATGGTGCAGTACAGTATGGATGGGAAGCAGTTTATTACCTACAAGAAGAATGGAAAAGACAAGGTGGGTGGAGTGATTTAAATATACTATAACGATGAGTATATTTACGAAAAAGGATCTCGTGTAGTAAAATAATGAAAGATATTCGAATACGACTAGTTCAACATTATATAGTTAGTGCCAAAGATATCCCAATTCATAAACCTAATATTTTTCTTTGATACTTTGCATTCTTTCAGGTATTCCTTGGTAACAGAGATAGGGGCAGTGTTGTTCTCAATGAATTCGACCCTCCCATCGAAAACATTCGCTTTATCAGAATTCTCCCCAAGAGCTGGCGTGCTCACATCGCTATACGAATGGAACTGTACGGCTGTGAAGGAGGTTTGTTCATCCTGACAGATTTTTTTTTTTTATCCACCTCGATATCATTATATCTTGACGTAATTTATGTCTGCTGTCTATTCATTCCACAGGGATCCCACAGCTGATCGCTCCGTGTAGCAAAGCTCTGGACCTTGGTGTCATCCTAGATCGTTCAGGTAGTGTTGGCGCCGCCAACTTCAAGAAAGTCAAACAGTTCCTCTCTACTCTAGTCACTCGCCTTGGCATCTCTTCGTCCGGTAGCCGTCTTGGGATAATCGCCTACAGCTCCACAGCGACCCGTATCGTCAGCTTCGCCTCTGTTGCCTCGCAGACGCTGCCGGCCATGAAGACTGTTATCGATGGCATTCCATTCACTGCAGGTGGGACTCGTACAGACATGGCATTGAGACTGGCTAATAGCGACCTGTTCTCACCGAGTGGAGGAGATCGACGTGATAAACCAGACGTGTTGATTGTGATGACAGATGGCAAAACCAACGCTGGCAGTGCTCCTTACCACACTGTATTGAAACCCCTTCTGGTGAGTTAAACCTGTTTATGTCCTCATTGTGGCATCAACGAATTATTATCGGGTAAAAAGCTGATTATTAAGTTCACAGTGTTCCGAAAAAAAAAAAGGATATTGGTCGTCCTTGAGTATAGTGGGATAAACTTGCAACACATGCATTTTGTCGGCTCTATAACATCACTTGGAATCATGGACGGCTGCTGTTACGGCATTGTTTTAAGAAGTACATCAGTCGAAACCTTAATGAGTGCATGCCAAATGCACTTCAGTAGCGAGAGCATGTTCATTGTATGTCTTACTTCTTTTCTGCAGGACAAGCACGTTGATGTGATTGCCGTAGGTATTGGCTCCGGTATCAACAAAGCTGAACTCCTTCAGATCGCCAACAAGAAGCAAACCAAAGTCCTTCAAGTAGACAACTTTGACGCTCTCTCCACCCAGCTGAATGCCATTCTGGCAATGTCTTGCAAACCAAAATAATACAAGATGTACGGTGTAAAAAAAAAAAAAAAGAAGCAAGATGTGAATACATTGAACTAGAAAAAGGAAATAAAAGAGTGGAAATATATTCTTGTAGTTTTTTGTAGAAAGCAATGCAGCATTTCTCCAAGATAGATCTTAAAAAATATATTCGCTTCCTTTTGCAGATAGGTAACCCTTAGTTAGAATACAAACGCTGTGCAGTTTTGTTTTCTGATATCTATTTCGGAGAAAAACTACAATTCCATTGGTCACAATTCAGTGACGTCCGACAGGATTGACAATCTTGTGACGTCTCTTCTTTGTTCACTTGGCGGAATTTCATAAACCTTTGATTAAGTCTACAGCTGGGACGTAGCCAGGATTTGTAATAGGGGAGGGGATCTAGGGACATGCTACCGCGAAAAAGTTTGAAAATCTAGGTCTGTTAATGTCTAAC